>PVKH010026465.1:0-13204 GCA_004027955.1 Chaetophractus vellerosus
CTATGTTTGCATGTTTCTCTACTTCCTCAAGCATGTAGTACATTGTCTGCTTATTCCACCACACCCATCATTTCTCAATCTTTTTATATTGACTATTTTTCATCACCTGGTTATTGATCACAAAAGCATTCCATGCCTCCCTTACCTATAATAGCTCCTGCCACTCTCCATCACTTATTCTGCTTTTCCCCCCAAATTTTATGTAACTATTTTAATGTTACTACTTGGCGTTCTATTATCCATTTGCTTATTTGCTGTTATCTCTCTGTCACTTGAATGTAAGCTCCAAGAATGCAGTATTGCTGTCTTATTCGCAGCTGTCACCGCAGTGCCAAGTATGTAGTGAGTATTCAGTAAGTGTTTGTTGAAGAAGAAAATGGATGTGCAATGTGACTAAAATTTTGCAAGCTGTAACCAGATAGATAGAGAGAGCTGTTAGCATGAACCACTCTGTGTACTCCAGGTTTAGATAACTCTTGTCTCACATCCAATAATGCCTTTTTCTTTGAAAAGGAAAAATTCAAAGAGAATTTTAAGTTTAGATTAAATTAGATTCATTTTTTAAAGGTTAAAGAAATATAGTATCTTCCCATACCTTTCTCTAATTTCTGTCAACTCCTTTCTCTTTCATTCCTTAATGGGCTCACTGATAATGCTTCATCTGAAAAATTGTCTGTTCTAGTTTTTGAGTCAATTTGCTGGTCACTTTTCATCATAATTATGTCCCGGCCACTCAGTTGTGCGATAGTTTGGAATGAAGTAATTGTCACAGTTAACGGAATTAAGCTGTCCTGTTACAAGTGCCAAATTCTAGCGTTGTTTCCCTTGCTGCCAAAAGGGCGTAAAATATAAGCTGCACCCACTTAAGGAGTCTTGGAGACCATACTTCTCCCTTACGCCTTAGACCTAGTCAGTCGTCTTTCTCAGGAACACAGTCCCCTCCTCTGAGTGGGACTTGATTTTTCACTTGGTATCAGAGTTAAGTTCATAGTTCTTCCTTTTCCCAGGCTCTGAGCATGGTAGAGCTCTCCCTGGTATGGGCAAATTCCCTGAGTGACCAATGGTGCCTGAATGAGTTTTCAAGAATGATCTACTGTTTAGAATTCCCAAAGCCTTACCCTGAATTCCTGGTTATATCTATGTTCAAATTAAAAACAAGAATCTTTTGTGCAATTAAGTTGTATACATGGACAACATGGGTATGAATTGTTTTATCCTTGACTCTTCTCAATCCTAGGTGATCTTTCTTTAATTTTATTAACCCCTATTGCCAAGATTTCAACATATCTTCCACTATCTTTTCTTGATGGAGCTCACCTTAATAGCATAGACTCCAACTGCTTTAAAATAGCGCCCAACTCAGAGCTAAGTAATTTTTGTTGCTGTTGCTGCTTCGTTGTTTTTCTCTTTCTACCAATTAACAGACAGTTGAATTAGATTTAGTTCTGCTCACCACTTCTAAACTGCTTTGGCAAATAAAGTTAACTGCTTTTAGAAACATAACAGTTATCTGATGTACTTCACAGACGTTTCACTTCTCTCTCAAATTTTATTTTAAAGGAATCATTAATTGCATTTTAGTATTAGGCCTAATTAACAATTCAATAGCCATAATGGTGAAACTTCTTGTTAGCTTTAAAAAAATATCCCTGAGAGACAGGATCTCCCAATCTCACCCCGGTATGTATAAGTTTTCTTACAATCCCATGCCTTACCTAGATGACACCTTTCAGTCATCCAGTTTTCTCCTTAAATCTAGCTGAGCTTGCTTTGTATTGGATACCAAAACTTGTTCTTTAACTTGCATATCTTACCTTATTTTGACAGAACTTGTTTTCTGAGAGCGATTATAAAGTTATCTATTGCCTACTGAACATCAAAAATATAATAATAAAATAATTTTTAAAAATGTGAAAAAGTAGATTCGTTACATTTTCCTAGTGTAGCAACCCAAAGAAAATTACAAAGTTGGTGAAATTTGTCATCGCATTGGATCATCATGCTGGCTCTACCTGCTTACGAGCCATGCTATGTCCTTTAAAGATTCAGCCACGTTGCCTGTTCTTATCTCAGCAGCCAGCAGTCACATAGTTTTTCCTTAAGCTGTTTTTCTATCCAATAACCCCTGATTGGTCCTAGTGAATTTTCATTTCTATGCAGATATTCATTCTATTGATAACATTTATATTTGAACGAGGGCCCTTCACGGCAAGTTCTACAGAAGACACAAGATCGCATCCAGACTCTGATAATTTATTTGCTGTGTGAACTGGGGCAAGTCAATTAACTGTCCCTAGTCTCAGTTTATACTTTTAGCAAAAGAAGATTAATAGTACTTCATGAGATTTCTGTGAGTGTGTAGTAAATTATTGACATGATATCTCACAAAATGTAGATGTTAATTATACATGGGTTTCTTTGTCCAAGGCAAGTAAAGGGAAGACTTTTACCACCATTCAAATTTAATCACATCCTCATTCACATTTTCTACATTCATGAATCCTACCGTCCACAGGTGATTTTAGGAATGATATATATCTGCTGGGTTTTGCTACTTTTCTTGATTACAAAATTAACTGGTTATTTAGATGCTAGGTTTTCTCCTTATGTGAAATAGTAGGTGGCTATAGCTTATAGTAAATGGAAAAGATAAGACACTTGATCTTCCTTTAAGGCTTGCAGAAATCAAACTACTTTTGATTGTCAGCTTAGAAACCCCAGAATGACAGAAACTTCAATTGGGTTAAGAACTCTGAGTTCATAGTTTCATGACCCAAATTTCCTGATACCTAGAAGGTTTAAACACCTGTGTCTTCAGAATACATGGTTTTCTTGGACCAGCTAAATTGGCTTATAATGAAGGTCTTAGCTCTTATTTCAAGTGTATTTTCTCCTAGTTTATCCTTCCATTCAACTCCCCCAGGTTCTCTAAGCCCAAATATTTTACTTTCTCTGACACTATACACACTGCTGACAAATGTTCTGGGAAATTCCATACACCAGGTAAAAAATGCTACATACAGTAATTGGTCATTTTTTCCATAAACTATGTCATGTTTTAATCTTATTCAAAAATAAAATGATTTATGTGCAGCTCACTAAGGGGAGGAAAGTAACAGTGAATATATTTTATTCGAAGCCCATATTAACCAACCAAAAAATAATAATAATAATAATATGGCTTTAAAACTTTCTTATTTTCTTCTAAATTCAGTAGATAAATTCTTATCTACTGAAAAAGTAAGTAGGCTGCTTTCTGGGTTAAGATGAAAAGAAAATGAGAATAAAAATGAGAGAGAGAGAGAGATAAAATTTAAATACGAAAATCTAAAAGCTTTGGTATGGTAAATGCAATTTCAGAGTAGAACTCATTTCTGTAACAAGATTCATGTAAATACAAATATAAACATACTTGGTTGTGCAAATCACAGGATGCATATGACACTGAAAGAATTTTAAAGGGTGTTATGCGCTGATGAATGAATATATTTGCTATTTGAGGATTGCTTTTTCTCAAGAAAAAAAAATGGATCACAACTCATACTTCTTTTTCCAAATTAGTTGTAGAAAACCCTGATCCTCACCAGCACCATCCTCTGCATTGTTAGACAGGAGAGATTATTTTCTTAGACCAGGTATTACAGTGCACTGCTAGGCATCTCGTGCAGAGACCTGGCAGCAACCAGGTATCAAGTACAGAACTGATGTGAACTTTGCATGCTTGGAACATTGGAATAGATCATCTCTGGGCCTCTTCGCATGCCAAGACTACACGATCCTGAATGCAGCATTGATTTTTCAGGGCCTATAATTTGAGCAAAGTAAATATGGAGTCGAATTTAGGGGAGGATAATTAATTGGGATTTGTGTTTTCTGTAGCCTCTACATTATCTGAGAGCAGATTTCATTCAGTCATGCTCTCAGACCACTTTGAATACAAGATTCTAAAGAGCATTTTTGCTTTCAAAGTACTTAGATGTGGAAGAGGGATTGGAATGAGAGATGGGTAAAGAGGATAGAGAAAGTAAGGTATGGACACTCAGTCTTTTCTTTGAAATTCCTAAATTGGTTACATGATCAATACCCAGACACTGATCAGTGTGTGTGTGGTAAATTGTTGAGTGGTAAGAATGACCAAAAGAATGTGAGGAAAACAGATTTGCACCATAACACAGTCAGAGGAAAACATTTAATAACATAATGTCCATGCAATATAACCAAAACTAACTAGTTTATGAGCCATAGTAAGATGCCTACACATTTGGAACAAAATCAACTAGAAACTAGGTTTTTCATCAGGGAAGGAAAGTTCAGACACCATGACACTGAACTACTGTCTATGTTATAATACTGTGGTAATCCAAAGGGGAGGGTTTACAAAGCTAATCTTGTACATAAGTGAGGGTTTAACCCAGAGATTATGGAGCAAGCCCCAGTGTGAGGTACTGAGTAGAAACTTGGTGGAGGTAGAAGAAAGAACCAAGAAAGGAAGAGAGCATTTTTAGACTTTGTGTGCACCCATGTGTATGTTTGTGTGTGTGTGTTTGTCCTATGCAAATTCAAGTTGACACAATTGAGAATAATGACGTTCTGCCATTCTCTTGTTTTTCTCACTGACTTGAGAGCAGTCAATGCAAGTAAATAAACACGGGCAAATTCACATTGATTTGCCTCCTCTACTTCTCTTACTTTCCTCAGCAACACAAGATCCATCCTAAGACGGGGAGAGAAGAGTATTCATTCTCTCAAAAGGTAGTGTTTGTGAGTCCAATTGGGTTGTAGTATTCAGTCCAGCCTGCTACCTTGAGCTAGCTGTTCACCATGCTAACAGGTGATGCCACCAAGAGCCAGCTGAAACAGGCACGGTGAGTCACTCCCTGAATCTCAGTTCTGTGACATGCTCAGTATCTTGCAGAAATTTCCTTAAGTAATTCCAATTAGGCTCTCTCCCTCCAATTCTTTTTTCTGTAGCATGTAGATTTTGACAGTCATCTGCCCAAATCTGACCTTCCTCTCTTCTCTATCACCTACGGAAAGCATAGCAGGTAAGCCATCATCACTATACGAAGCAATCCCAAAGCCAATATTGCTTATGTGAGGTCAATTTGCTAGCAAGAAAATTTTATTTACTGTAGAACAAATTTGGTTTGTTTTTGTCCAGGGCTGAAGCCTATTTGTGTGTTATAACTTGAGGGATAATGCTGTTTTAATGATTTTTTAAGAGATACTCTTAAATTATCCAGTATAGCTAAAGAAAACATGAACAATAGTAACATTTACGGAGATATTAAATGTCCGCAGGGCTTAGCTGTTATGGGATTCTTATCAGAAACAATTCTAAAGACATAGGCATTTCTATTATTTCCATTACCAAAGCTTCTTGTCTTGACTCTAACATTAAAATATGAACCACATGAGAAAGAAATTTTAGACTAAATCATCTAAGAGTATTAATACTGCATAACCACATGACCAAATTTCAAAGAAGCCAAGTGGAAGATACAACAGAAGATAACTTGAGATGGGAAATTGGGCTCCAACATTAGTAGCTCTAAAATATTAGCATGCCATACAACTTCTCTGATCCTATACATTATAATTCCTAAATTGAAGAAATTGTGCTAAACGACCTCCAGATTTCCTATGTAATTTTTATGATTTTTGTCTATTTGATGCCCCGCAAACCAATTATCAAAGTTGGAAAGGGGTGATTTAAGACTTTGAGTCTTAGTTCACATCAAATTAATTTAAGTCAAACCATGGCATATTTTCCCCTTAAGCTAACTTAGGGTGGATCAATAGGTATATAGTGTTCCGTTTGAGAGGAGAGTTTTCTCTGTTTCTTACTTGTTTGTTTTTATTGCTGTTGCCCACATATTTTAAAAGGGCTATCAGAAGACTGGGGCCTGTCCTTGAATAATAAGATGGTGAGGGGACTTAATACTTATAAAGAATAATTGGAAACTGGAAACTGTGTCTCACATGAGAAGTTGTCATGTGAGAAACATTAAACATAGTTCATGTGCCTTCAAGAGAAAAAATTAGTGACAATAATTGGAATGTAGAGTGAAGCAGCTTTTGGCTTAAACCACCATCAATAATTAGAGCTACTAACAATACAAAACCGGGTTGCTTTAGATAATAACAAAGTCCACACCACTGTATATACATAAATAGGACTGAATGTTATAATAGTAGAATATAATATAGACAATCAAATGGGAGATAAGAAGACTCAATGATTTTTAGGGTGTCTTAAAGTCCTTAGATTACATTTATCTATTAACATTATGATATAGTTCCCTAGGGATATTTGGGTAAATGGAATACTTCAGTGTCTGCAGGCAGAAGCTTTCTCTTAGCCTACTGTTGGGGTGGGGTGGGGTGGAGAGTTTTTATTTTTAAGTCGGAAAGTGTGTGTTTTTGCAGGGTGTGTTTGTCATCAAGTTTTAATATGTGTGATAGAGTGACCTTTATACTCTCTTTTATTCTTCATCGTCTTCTGAAATGTCTCTATGCCATGTCTCTCTAACTATGCCATGTTCTAATTGAGGGCTGCAAGTGTGACTTTTTCCAAGCACACACCTCATAGAATCTAGTAAATTAGGCTCCCAATAAAGATTCAATAATTGACTGATTAAGTATACATCTAAAGGGCTTTTTGACAAAATATAATAAATTCCAAGATTGTCACTAAATGACCTTTACATAAAAATGGTAGAATTTAGCAAGGCTGAAAGATAATCAATGGTCAATGGCATCATCCATTTAGCAAAAACTTTGGATAATTTTTGCCAAATATAGTGAAGATGGAAAGAGCCTGAAGGATGACAATGAAGACTAATGCACATTTTCCCTCTTGAGAAATAGCATATTCAGGACGTAAATCAAGAAGACCTTTGACTTTCAGTAGGTGCAGCTTGCTTCACCAAGTAAAATTATACCCAGTTGAATGTTATCAGTACTGTTAGTCCTTTTAATAGGTAAAAAAAAAAAATAGGTAAACAATATTCTTATAGAATTGCCAGCATGACAAATTAGAAAGGGGCAAGTTCAATGCATGAGTCAGATGAGGAGGTCAATATTAGAATTTATTTCACCAGGAATATTTGAAAGGTGTGACTAATGCTTCCTCAAACTCTCACACAAGCTTGGACCTGAAAGGGCAGGGAGAACTTGGGCCTTTATAACTGCAATGCAAGCAAGAAGAAACCTGGGCATATTCTTAGTTTTACATGGCATGTGTGAGTTTGAAGGCCATGACAAAATAGCATCCTTCTTTCCTACCTGCCTTGAGAAACAATTGAGAAGTAATACAAAAGGAAAAGCTTATAGGAAGCAGATGTGGTTTAAATGATTGGGCTCCCGTCTACCATATAGGAGGGCCAGGGTTCGATTTCCAGGGTCTCCTGTAGAAAGCAAGCTGGCCCATGTGGTGAGCTGGTGCAGCAAGATGACACAACAAAATGGGACACAGGAGAGACAATAAAAGACACAGCAGACCAGAGAGCTGAGGTGGCGCAAGAGACTGAGCATCTCTCTCCACTCTGGAAGGTCACAGGATTGGTTCCTGGTACTGCCTAAAGAGAAGACAAACAGACTCAGAAGAACACACAGAGAGCAGACAGCGAGCACAAAACAATGGGGAGCAGGGTGGGGGGAGAATAAATAATAAAATAAAATATTTTAAAAAAAAGGAAAAGCTAATGAAGATCCAAATATTATTTATACAGATAAATATCAAAAAACAGCTCAAATATATTGAGTGTTTCCATGGTCTAAGAACTGTTCTGATTTACATGTAATAATTTATTTACCCCTCATAGAAGCTCTATAAGGTATGTAATATTATTATCCCATTCTATAGATAAGGAAAACTGAAGCAGGGAGATATTAAATAATTTGACCGAGGTCACATTGTTAGCATGTGGCAGAGCTCAGATAGGAACTGTGGCAATCTGACCCCAGGCTCCTTATTCTTGGCTATTATACATGTTTCCCTTTTCAATTGATAATGGAAATTGTGTCTTTATCTGTGGTACATCCTATTTATGGACAGTCTTATCCATGTATCACATGTAGCTTTAGACAGGAGCAGAACTTTCACACAGGAGGAGATTCTATCCCTGGCAAAATAACTTCAGTACGGAGAAGCAGAGCCAAATGTGTGACCTTTGTGAATAGCTCACACTCCAGGGAAAGGAAAAGGAAGAAGGTGGGCCACACACCCCCATTTTCTTCCCCCAAACTTGCCAATCAGATTTATTTGCTCTTCGTCCCTACAGGAGCAAGTGAAAACAGGGAGAGAAGAAAGAGTCTTGCATTACTGGCATTATCTTCCTGTGGAAGAAAATCCCAGGAATGAAGTATCTTCTGCTCCCCCGTCCCACTTTCTCCATCTTTATGCTCCCTTAATTGGGCTTAAGCCTGTGATCAACCGGGGGTTGACAGGAGATCGACAGTGAATCAGGAGAGACCTGTCACTACCTTCACAAGTGTTTTACTAAACTGGGAAACTGGTGAGGATTTGAGATTTTGCCACTAAAGAGCTGTGCTAAATTAGAGTTCTGGGACCAAAACAGTGACTTTGGAAACAAAATTGTTTCCTTCCAGAATTGTATAGCCCCACCCCAGGAATTTTCACCTATTTTCCAACATCTAAATAGTCCAAACTTTGTTTTCCTATTTTCCTTAATCTTCTTGGTCTATGTTTAATATGCCTTGTCCTTGCTGTTTGTTCCCTAGAGAATTTCAAAAATTCTATGTACACAGGCACTCAGTCACAGGAGAAATCTCTACGATTTCCTTCTTGACCCTGAATGGAATTTTGAACAGTTGACCTACCGCACCAGACCTACATGGCATCACCAATTTAAAAACGGAACCTCAGTAGTCCTCAATAGCTCAGGAACTGAATATTTAAGAACATCAAATATCATTCTGCTTATCAATGTCCAAAAGACCTGAATATTGAAAGGCTATCTTGTCCTGAAATGAATACTTGCTTCAGTCCCCTTTACTTACTAGGACTTTTTCGTGCAGCTGTAGCATGCTGGCCTCCCCTGAACTTTTCACATGGCCCATACCCATGTGCTAAAGCCAAAGCCTTTGAATTCAAGTTCAAGTTGTGATGACTTACACTTCAAAGCACCTGCTCTTTGGCTCCATTTCTTCATGGAGACTCTAACCTTTCCTGAGGCAGTGTGGGCAAACCCATCTCTACCTTATACTATCTAGAGGGGTCAGGTGCCCAAATCTGTTTTCATTTTTCTTTCCCACACAAAGAAAATCTTGACTGAGATATTGTATTTAGTTGTTATGTCTCTTTGTTTAATCTAGAGCAATCTCCCTCCATGTTTGTCCCACGGCTTTTTAAAAAAAATTTATTTGATTTTGTCTTTTGAAGTGCCTCACATACTGAGTCAGTCGACTGTCTCAAAGAGTCGCTTAAATTTTTCTTCTTTCCTTTCTATTTCCTGGAACCTGGAAATTGTATCAATGAGAAAATCTTGCATTTCAGAAAATGTACAGAGACTAGCTAACATTCCGGTTCAGTGGGCAAGTAGAGGGAACCTGAATGCTGATATGCAGAATTGTTGCCTCATCTTCTCCAAGGAAGGGCACACATGTGGATCCAGGAGGAAGAAAGAGTCTGAAGTATGGTTGCAATTTATCTTTATCCAAATGGCTATTCGACTGTCCAGCCTCCATTTATTGAAAATTCTATCTTTTCCCCAGTGCTTTGAGATGGCACTTTTATCATACACTGTCTCAAATCCTTCAGTTTACTCTAGATTTTTTATTTTGTTGCATTTTTTATCTGTTTATTCATGCACTACTACCACATGGCTTTAAGTATAGTGTAAAGCAGCACAGAATACTGTAGGGCAGTATATGTTATACTTCATATAGCCATACCTGCTTTTTCACTCTTTGTTCTCCAGGTTTTCCTAACAACGATTGCTTATTTATTCTTCTGTCTGAATTTTAGAATCAAGTTGCTAGGTTCAGCATACAAAAGCTTGTGGATATTTTTTTTTTTACTGGGATGTTGTTAAATTGATATATTAGCTTTGAGAGGATAGACAGTTTTATGATGTTGAATTTTCTTATCCAAAGACAAAGACGTTTTTCTATTTGTTCAAAACTTCTTTTTGTGTCTTTCAGGAGTTTTTGAAAGTTATCCACATGTAGATTTGTACATTTCTTATTAGATTTATGCTTAAATATTTCATATTTTCTTGTTATTGGAAATGAAGTATTTTCTTTCATTATATCTCTTAAATAGTTGTTTATATATATAAATGTTATTCATTTTTGTATATTAATTTTATATCCTTCTACCTGACTATAATTTCTTTAATGTTTGAATTAGTCTTTGCATTAATCCTTTTGGGTTTTTCAGGCATAAAATTGTATCACTTGCAAATAGAGAATGTAAAATTTTTCTCTTTCCAATTTTTATACCTCTAATTGATTTCTTCTCTCTAATGTCAATGTTTAATACCTTCAATACAATGTTGAAAAGTAGTAACATAAGGGAAGCAGATGTGGTTGAAGCAAATGGGCTCCCGTCTACCATATGAGGAATCCAGGGTTCGATTCCTGGGGCCTCCTGCTGCCCGCGTGGAGTGCTGACGCAGCAAGATGACGCAACAAAAAGAGACACAGAAGAGAAACACTGAGAAGCAACAGACAAGGGAGCTGAGGTGGTGCAAGAAATTGAGCGCCTCTCTCCACTCTGGAAGGTCCCAGGATCGGTTCCCAGTGCCACCTAAAGATAAGACAAGCAGACACAGAAGAACACACAGAGAGCACAAAACAAGGGTGGTGGGGAGGTAAATATATCTTAAAAAAAAAAAAAGTACTGAACTTAGGAGCATTCTTTCCTTTGATTTTAGCTGATATGCCTCTAGTATTTCTCCCTTAAGTAAGGCACTGGTATTTGGGTTGAGGTACACATGTTTTATCATTTTAAGACAGTATCAACTGAATACTTATTTAATAATCTCCTTTGAATCAGAAATAGGTGTTGACTTTTATTGAAAACCTCTTCAGCATGCATGCAGGTAATCAAATGTTTTCTTTAATATCTTTATTTTATTAATGTGGACAATTTTATTAATGGATTTCCTAAAATTGAACCACCTTTATATTTGTGAAATAAATCTTAATCAATAATATTCATGAAGATTTAATCTAGGATATTTGTATCAATATTCATAAGTGAGATTGGCAAGAATTTCTTTTGTGAAATATTTATCAGGTACTTTTGAAAATTTTTGTTTTATTTTTCCATTTTCCAGGAGTAGTTTAAGAGCAGTGGGGCTATCTCCTCTCTGAAGCTTTGGTGGAATTCTCTAGTGAAATAATCTAGATGTGGTGATTCTTGTGAATGTTTCTTTGAAAACATTCTTTGAATGTTTTTCTTTGTTTTTCAAATAGTTTCATTTGAAAACCATTCACCTCTGGTAAATAGTTCTTTTAAACTTTCTACATCTACTGGGGATAGTTTTGGTAAGTTATATTTCCCTACAAAACCATCCATTTTATGTAGGTTTTCAGATTTCTTTGCATTGAATCATACTAATAGTCTCTGGTGATATTTTTATGTCTTCTCTTTCATTTCTATCAGGGATAATTATTTATTCTCTCTTTTCTCTACTTTTCAAATTAGATTTAACTAGTGTTTTAGAAGTCTTTGCTATTATTTTCTTCTGTTTTCTCACATTTATTTCTTCTATTTTTACAATTTTCTTCTGCTTTTATTTCAATTTAGTTAATTTTTCTTGTTATTTGGGACAAATATTGCAGTAATTTATTTCCATTACTTAATTCTATTGACATACTTATTTATGGACTGGGTTGTCCTCTTATCAATTCATTAATTGTCCCTCCCAAATTTTGATATATAATGCTTCTATTATTGTTATTTTAAAGAAATTCTAACATTTTGGTATGTAACTCCCCACCTAAGAGTTGTGTAAAAAAGGCCTAAAATCTCAAGATGGATTTTTGTTTTAATTTTTGTTTATAGCATTGTAACCAGAAATAATTATTTAAGTTATTTCCACTTTAAGATACTTATAGAGGTTTATTTGGCGACCTAATTTATGGCCAATATTCGACAACATTATACATGCTTGAAAAGCATATGTATGCTCTATCAGGAGGAAGTAATTGATATATATTCATAAAGTCTAACATTTTTATATTGTGGCTCCTCTATATTCCTACTTATTTTTTGTCCACTTAACCCATCTTGAACCAAGATTTACACAATAAAATCTCCAATGATTTTGAGTTTTTGTCAATTTCTCCTTGCATGTCTTATACGTTAAGCTTGATAATGGTGGTTTATTTGATATTTGATGCATAGATATTGATAATGATTCTATGCTTATTGTGAGTTTTGCTCTTTAGCATCGTCAAGTGTCCTTTCTCTTGTTTAATGATTTCTGGGCTTAACTGTACATTGTTAAGGTTGGGATGTTATGCTTCAGATTTCTTCTGGGGAGAGAACGGTGTTTTGATCATCATTTTTCCTTTTCTTTTTTTCTAGGGATCCTGTGCTTTTTTGGTCTGTTTATGATAATGCATGTAGATCAGTAGCAGCTATGCCAGCATTACACTTAGGTCAAGAGTGCCTTCTTCACTTGGTACTGTAAAGTGCACCTACTTCAATAAATGACACATTTGGGGGGATAATGCCCTCTTCCTCTGATTTTTTTTCTCTTATTTTAATGAAGCCTTTTCTTTCAATCTACTTCCTTCTTTGCTTTCACCACCAATGGACTCCATCCCTTTTAAGATGCTTTCTTCTCCTATAGAATGGGTGCTTTATTCAACTATTCCCTTTAATTCCACATACTTTTAAAAACATTTCCTTTAAATTACTTGGATTCAATGCTATTCTCTACCAAGAATCACATCTATCTTCTTTATTTTCTCAGTTAGGGTGATATCTTTCCTAATGGGGTGAAACTTAGATGATGTTTTCTGTGTTCTCCCAAAATTAAGACATACTCTCCACTCTTTAGGGACACCAGAAAGAATTCTGTTCATCTCAGATAGTTATTTCCCAACTCACCAATAAATTTCAAGTTAATAGTATTTCAGTTCTACTTCTGATGTAGGTGATTTTCTTTGCTCTCCTTATTGACCTGAATGATTTATAGAGGATGTTTGAAGTGACCTAAACATG
>PVKH010026466.1:0-13206 GCA_004027955.1 Chaetophractus vellerosus
GAATATCCAACATCAGAACCTATACAGTTCATAGCTTTATTTTCATTCCTACTTTTCTGCATATGTCTCTTCCCTCTTTGGAAAAGTTTCCTATGAATATGACCTGCCAAAATAAGCAGATTGTGAAACTAATCAGCTAGGTTTCAGCACAAAGACTGTCCCTTGGAGATTGAAATCAGGCTAAAAAGTTGACTATGGAAGCACCATGTGTCATTATAATGAGGCACCTTGCAAAACACCTTGCAAGGCAATGAGGCAGGGACATAGAAGTGTGATTCTGCAGAATACCAGTTTTGGCAACAGTGTCTCTAATGTGAGCTCTGTGTATCAACGCAGTGAATTCACTATGACAGACATGTTTCCCGTCACTTGTGTGCTAGCCAAGAGCCCATCTAACCCACTTGCCAAACAAAATGCTTCTGACAAGGTCATCAACAAAGTCGCACTGGAGTGATCGGGCACAGATGATGATTACATAAGCACTCGTGGCTATCAGCGGAAATGCTGAAGACTGGTGTTCACTTTAACCATCTTAGAGCCTGGAGTTTCATGCTTATAAATATAAAATAATCTCCCACATTTGTCCTGTTGAGCAACTGTTGTATTGCAACAGAATACAGTTTATTACCAACAGAATACAAAATAGGTTTGGAGAAGCATTGCATTATAGTTTATTGCTACTGAATTGGCTTTGCATATTCTCTCTTATGGAATGAAACTAATGATCACACAACTGTGCTCTTTATTAGTACAGATAAAAAATAATCAGGCAGTGACTTTAGTTACTTAATAGCCATGCAGGCCAATGAATAGATATGCTATGTAATTAATTTGTAAATAATTGTGATTCGAGTCTAAGAACATTATTTACTCAATGCAAGAGAGTTTAAGTTCTCCAAGCCAAAATAATCACTTGCATTTTATCGTTACATACATCACAAGTAAGACAGGCAAGATGGCATGGCAATTCGATTCCTCAGTATTTCAGCACAGCTAACTAAGAGCTACTTTTAGGAAACGCTTGGCTGAAGAACAAATACCAACTTTGAAAGTTCAGTTTAGGAAGAAAAATGGTCTTTTGGCTCCATTCTTTCAGCTCACTGATTTCTATTTACTTAAGGAAATCCTTAAAATAGTCAGTGTCTACTTATTCTTGGAGAGATCTAAGAGTCTAAGACTAAATAACTTGGTTTTATTTTTTGTTGTTATTGTTTTATTCTCCAAGTCTGGCTTTTGTAAAAGCAGGATGAAAAATTGTTGATTCTTATTAAATGGGGGGGGGGTGTAAGAAAATATTTAGAAACAAAAGATTAGTACGGTATTTCATGCACAATTAATTTTTTCAGCAGCTTCATTGAGGAATGCTATAAACCACAAAATTCACCTATTGTAACTACAAATCAATGATTTTTGGTAAATTTCTGGAGTTGTACAACTATCATCTCAATCCAGCTTTAGAGCATTGCCAGCACTCCAAAAACTTCCCTCCTTTCCGTTTGCAATTAATCACCACCCCTACCCGCAATCCCAGGCACTCATCTGCTTTCTTTTTATGGACTTGCCTTCCCTGGGAAATTAATGTGAATGGAATCCACAATGTGTAGTCTTTTGTGTATTGATTTTTTACTTGGTATAATGTTTTTGAGGTTCATCCATGTTGCAGCATGTGTGTGTTTAAGTAGTTAATTTTTTTTTCAGTTTTTTTAATTGGTGAAGAAGATTCTATTGCATGCATATACCACTTTTTTCATGTATTTTTAATGTAAAATAGGCATTTTAATTGTTTCCAGTTTGAGTCTATTATGAATAATGTGGCTATGAACATTAATACAAGGCTTTATTTGGATATTAATTTCCAAATAAAAATAGATACTGAGTTGTATGATAAATTTATGTTGGAATACACCAAATGTTTTTCCAACGTCTTTGTACAATTTTCCATACCCACCAGAAATGCGGGAAGTTCCTTATTTTCCACATCCTCATGAATTCTTGCAATTGTCAGCCATTAAAAAAAAACACACTCATACAGACACACTCACTCACACACACTTTCAGGAATTCAGGTGCAGCTTAGCTGGATCCCCTGCTTGAGGTCTCAACAGTCTGCAATCCAGGTCAGCCAGGGCCGCTGGCATCTCAGTGCCCTACCGGTAGAGGATCTGCTTCCAAGCTCATTCATTGATTGCTGGCGGGTCTCAGGCCCTCCCAGGCTGTTGGGCCCTGGGCCTCAGTTCCTCACTGGCTGTTGGCTGGAGGCATACATCACTTTCTTGCCTTGCAGGCCTTTCCAGAAGGCAGCTTACAACATGGCAGCAGGCTTCCATCCAAGAGAGCCCAGCAAAATAACAAGATGGAAGTTACAGTCTTTCTAGAAAACTTTTTGTAAATCAGAAGTGACATTCCATCACTCTTGCCATATTCCATCCCCTGAGAGCAAGTTGCTAGGTTCAGCTCACACTCAGGGGCATCAATAACAGGAAGTGGGCATCATTGGGGGTCATTTTAGCAGCTCCGATCATGCCTTCTGATCCTCAGTTCCTTTGTTCGTATGTGAACATTATAATAACTACCTCAAGGGCAGGAGTCGAGGCAAGTCTTCAGGGGAACCACTTACCCTTCCAGCCAGCATCCAGCTCAGGGAGTTCTTCTGAGTTTATTCTTCAATCTCCAGGAGACCTTGCAGTGAAGTGCAGAGGGGGCTGGCCTGGGAGCTGTGTGACTTTGACAGAAACCTTCTCTCTCTGAGCCTCACGGTCCTCATCAGCCTATTGCAGGTCTATTTGATTACAGTCATTTGCATGGCTGTGCAGTAGTAACTAGCTGTAGTTTAGAAGGGCATGTCTCTAATGATAAATGCTACTGAGCATCTTTTCATGGTCTTTCTACCATTCACATAGCATTTCCTGTAAAGTGTCTGTTCATATCTTTTGCCCCTTTGAAAAATCAGGTTCTTATTATTGATGAGGTATATTTTTATTTCCCAGCTATTAAAATAAATACCATACAATGGGTTGGCTTCAACTTTGAGAATTTATTGGCTTGTGGGTTTAAGGCTAGGAAAAGACCAAAATTGAGACATCAGCAAGGCAATACCTTCTCACTGAAGACAGTGGCATTCTGGGGCTGCCTGCCTGCAATCCTTGGTCCTTGGCTTTTCCGTCACATGGCAATGCACACGGCAGCATCTTCTTTCTCTTCTGGGTTCTGATGACATGCAGTTTTTGCCTGCTCCCTGGCTTCTCTTCCATATCCAATCTTCTTTGCTTCAAGGGCTTCAGCCATGTGATTAAGGACCACACTCTTGCAGTTTGGGTGAACATTAACTAAAAACATTTTCAAAGGTCCTATTTACAAATGGGTGCTCACCCACAAGACCAGGGTTTGGGACCTGAGCATGCCTTTTGTGGGGGACATAATTAAATCTCCAACATGGTGAGGCTGGATGAACTTGTCTTTATATTTTCTGGATACAATTCATTAATCTGACATATGGTATGCAAATATTTTCTCCCAGTCAGTGGCTTGAATTTTAAAAAGCAAATGTTTTTACCATTGATGAAATCCAGCATATCAATGTTCTCATTTATTGATCATGTTCTAGAAGTCATATTTGAGAAATCTTTGCCTAACTCAAGGTTATAAAGATTTTCTTTTATATTTTCTCCCAGAAGTTTAATAGTTTTAGTTCTTCTGCTTAGATCTGTAATCCATTTTGTGTCAATTATTGTGTATGGTGTGGGATAAGGGCCTAATTTCATTTCTTTTCTTGTTGTTACATATACCTAATTGTCTCAGATCCATTTGTTGAAAATACTATCTTTTCCCTATTTAAATACCTTAACATGTTTTTCAAAAATCAATTGACCAGCCATAAAATACCTAAAACGTTCATGAAAAAAAGAATGAATAAAGTGGGAGAAATCACTCTTCCCACGTACTAAGGCTTACTATATAGCTATAGTAATCAAGGCAGAGTGAATTGGTGAAGGGGAGAACATAGACCAATGCGACAGAACAGAAAACCCAGAAATAGACAAATATGCCCAAGTGATATGTGAAAAGGGTAAAAAAAAAACAATTAAATGAAAAAGAATAGCCTTTCAACAAATGGTGCCAGAGCAATTGTGCATCCATAGGCAAAAAAAAAAAAAAAAGGCATCTCAACCCAAATCCCATAGTTTCTACCAAAAAAAATTAACTCAAAATGAATTACAGACTTAAGTGTAAAATGTAAAACTATAAAACTTTTAGAAAAAAGTAGGAGAAACTCTTTGGGACCTGGGGCTTGATAAAAAGTCTTTAAACTTAACATTATCCATAAAATGAGAAACTGATAAGTTGGGCCTCATCAAAATTTTAAAATCTTGTTCTACAAAGGACCTGGTTAAGGGGGTAAAAAGACAAGCTACAGAGTGGCAGAAAATCTAGAACATATTTTTTTACAACCCTCAAAATGCAGCAATAAAAACTCCAGTTTGACAGTGGGCAAAACACCTGAACAGGAATTTCACCAAAGAGAATATATGGATGGCAAAGAAGCACATGAAAAAGTGTTCAACTTCATTAGCCACCAGGAAAATGTAAATTTAAATCACAATGAGATCTCATTATACATCTGTCATAATGGCTAAAATGAAAAACAATGACAGCACCAAATGCTGGGAAAGAGGCATAGAAATTGGATCACTTTTACATTGCTTAAAATATTATAGCCACTCGGAAAAATAGTTTGGCAATTTCTTAAAACACTCAATATACAACTACCATACAACCTAGTAATTTCATTCTTGGTTCACTTTTGGGTATCTATCCCAGAGAGATGAAAACTTATGTTCATGCAAAAATCTGTTCTTACCAACTTTTTTTGTAATAGCCCCAAAATAGAAACAACCAAAATGTCCTTCAAAGGTGAAAGTCTAAACAAACTGTATTACATACATACCATGGAATACAACTCAGCAATAAAACAATAAACTATTGATACACTCAACAACTTATGAGTATGCTTTGTGAAAAATTCCAATGCCAAAAGGCCACATACTATATGATTCCATTTATATACATTCTTGCAAAGACAAAATTATAGAAAAGGACAACAGATTAGTCATCACCAGTGAAAGGGGTACAGGGAGGTGAATGTGGCTATAAATGGACAACATGGGGACTCCTTGTAGTGATGGAGATGTTCTCTACCTTGACTAAATCAGTGTCACTATCCTGGCAGTGATATTGTATTATAATTTTGTTATATGCTACCATTAGAGAGAAATGAGTGAAGGAGAAATGGGATCTCTCTATATTAGTTATAACAACTGCAAGTGAATGTACAATTATCTCAAAATTTAAAGTTTTAAGTATCAATTTACCATAAATGTAATAGTTATTTCTGGACTCTGAATTCTGTTCCATTGATTTATGTATCTATCTTTATGCGAATTCCACACAATCTTGATTATAGCAGATTTGTAGTAAACTTTGAATATTGGCAATGTAAGTGCTCCAACTTTGTTTTATTTTATTTTGGCAACTTTAGTTCTTTTACATTTCCAAATCAATTTGAGGATCATATTAATTTTTACCCAAAAAATACATCTGCAGGGGTTTTGATAGGAATTTCATTGAATCTGTAGATCAATTTGGGGACAATTGGCATATTAACTATATTGAGTCTTCCAGGCCATAAACATGGGATAGTTCTCCAGTTATTTAGAACTTTTAAAATCTCTCCCAGCAACATTTTGTAGTTCTCAGTACACAAGTCTTATTTGTCCTTTGTTCAATTTATTTCTAAACATTTATTCTTTTTGATGCAATTGTGAATGAAATTGTTTTCTTAGTTTCATTTTTGGATTGTTTGTTAGTATTTTGGATGGCCTTCCTCCTTTCTTGCCTTATTGTCTTCCTTCATTTTTTCATTATTACATGTTCTAGAACCTCCAATGCAGTGCTGAATAGGAACATCTTGTTCCTGATCTTAGGAGAAAAGCATTCAGTCTTTCAGGATGAAATATGATGTTAGCTGTAGGTTTTTCATACATGCCCTTTATCACATTGAAGAAATTTGCTTTTATTCCTCATTTGTTGAGTTTCCATCAAAAATCAGCATTGGATTTGGCAAGTGTGTTTTTCTGCCTTATTGAAATGAATATGCAAATTTGTGCCTTATTGTATTAATTAGGTGTATTAATTTATTTCGGGCATTAAACTAACCTTGGATTCCTGGCAAAATATCCTCCTTGGCAATCATGTAATATCCTTTTCATATGTTACTGGATTTGTTTTGTTAGTATTTTGTTAAGGTTTTTCTGTCTATGTTCCTGAGATATATTTGTCTGAAGCTTTATTTTCTTGTGATGTCTTTGTTTGGCTTTGGTATCAAACCCATTGAGTTGCAACATGTTCCCTCCTCCTCTATTTTTTTTTCTGAAAGAGTTTGTTAAGGATTAATAGTTCTTCTTTAAATATTAGAATTTACCAGTGAATCAATATGTTATCAGCTTTCTGATTTTGTATTTTGTAGAAAGATTCTTAATTAGTAATACAGTTTCTTTACTTGTTAAAGTTCATCTTTTATATTTTTTCTTCAGTGTGGTTTGGTAATTTGTGTCTTTTCTGGAAATTGTTCATTTTATTTAAGCTGTTTAATTCATTGACATAAAATTCTTCATAATATACCTTTATTATCCTTTTAATTTATAGAGTCAGTAGTGATGATCCATTTCTCATTTCTAGTTTAATAAATTACATCTTCTTTTTCTTCCTTGGTCCATCTGGCTAAATATTTATCAATTTTGTTGATCTTTTCAAAGAAGTAATTTTTGGTTTCATAGATTTGTTCTTTGGTTTCTCTGTTATCTATTTCATCGATTCCCTTTTTGTTATTATTTATTTAATATGCCTGTTTTGGACTTAATTTGATCTTATTCTAAATTCTTGAGATGGAAGCTTAGGGTATTGATTTGAGATATTTATTCTTCTTTTTTAACTGTATTAGTCAACCAAAGGGGTGCTGATGCAAATACCAGAAATCTGCTGGTTTTTATAAAGGGTATTTATGTGGGGTAGAAGTCCACAGTTACCAGGCCATAAAGCATAAGTTTCTTCCCTCACCAAAGTCCATTGCCATGTGTTGGAGCAAGACAGCTGCCCACATTTGCCAGGGTTCAGGCTTCTTGAGTTCCTCTCTTCCTGGGGCTGCGTTTCTCTCCGGGCTTAGCTACTCTGTTTCCTCCACAAGGTCAGCTATAGACTATGAGGCTCTCTAGGCTTTGCTTCTCTCCACAAGGCCAGCTGTGAACTCTCAGGTGAACGGCTCCTCTTTATCCTGGGGTCTTCTCTCCTTCCTCATGACCAAGCTCTCTTAATTCCTGGGGCTCCAGCTCAAGACTCCAACATCAGAACTGCTTCTCAAAACTGCTCCCTCTGTCCTTTGCCTTGCCTTTTATATTCGATTCCCCCACCCACCAAGGGGTGGGGCTCAACGCCCTACTGACATGGCCCAGCCAATGCCCTAATCATAACTTAATCATGCCCAGATTAACAGATCAGTTTACAAGCATGATTCAATATCAATTTTTGGAATTCATAATTACATCAAACTGCCAAACGGCTACAGTAACATAGGCATTTAAAAATATAATTTTCCTTCTAACACAGTCCTTAGCTGCATCCTATAAATGTTATGTTGTGTTTTCATTTTCATCCAGTTTAAAATATTTTCTAATTTCTCTTCAATTTCTTATTAACCCATGTCATTCCATTGCCTTCTGGCATGCATTTTTACTGATGAGAGGTGACCCATAATCATATTGTTCCCATATGCAATGAGTTTTTGCTCTTTCTGCTTTCAAGTTTTACTCTGACTTTCAACAGTTTGACTATGATGCATCTAGGTGTGAATTTCTTTGTATTTTATAAGGGCTTTATTGAACTGTGGGTGTTTATCATCAAGTTTGGGAAGTTTTGGGCTATTATTTTTTCAAATATTTTCTCTGCCCTCTTCTTTCTCCTTCTCTGCAGTTGCCATTGTTTTTACGTTAGTAAGCTTGATATTGTCCTACAGGCTTCTAAGTTTCTGTAAATTTTCCTTCAGTCGTTTCTCTCCCTCTTAAGTTGGTAAATTTGATTATTGTATCTTCAAGGTCACTGCTCTTTTCACCTGATATCTTAATTCTGTTGTTAAGTCTATTTAGGTGCTTTATTTCTTTTCTATTTTAATTCATGTATCTTTTAACTCTGGAATTTCCCCTTGTTTCTTTTTTATAGTTTCAATTTCTTAATTGAGAATTCCTAATTGTTGAGTCAATGTCATATTTTCCTTTAATTTAAAGGCTTCCTTTAATTCTTTGTTCATACTTATAGTAGTTACTTTGAAATCTTTGTCAGCTAAATCCAGCATCTGAGGCCACCCAGAGATATTTTATAATTTTTGGTTATACTCTCCTGTTTCTCTGTGTCTCTCTGAATAATATTTTGTTTAAAACTGGGCATTTTAGATAATATATTGTCAAAGCTCTCAATTCTGATTTTTGTGTGTTAGGGTGGCTGGTGCTAGATTTTTGTTTAGTTTTGTTTTTTAGCAACATGTCTAGACTTAATCTGCAGTGTTGACATCCCCCATGATGTGCAGCAGGTGATGTCTCTGATCTTTTTTATATTCTTTCTTTTATTTTCTAGCCTAATTTTCTAGGATTTGCATTCCTTAGGGAATGTATGCCTTAGTGGTCAGCTCATGATTGGTTAAAGGTTGTTTTCAAAGACCTCAGGTCATTAAGGCCCATGGATCCCTGTCTAAATCAAATCAGACCTCCCAGTGGAAGAGCTGATGGTTTTTATGATCAGCCCTCTCTGGTAGAACTGCACACTCATTGTGCTGGGGACAAGATAAGGATGGCAGCATCCTTAGATAAGAATACCCCAGACTTTTACTCTTCTTACATGAAGGCCAGACATTTTTCATGAATAAATGCTGCTCAAGTTATTATTTTATTTAGGTCAATTTCCAGAGCCCATAGATGTTGCTTTTGACAATTTTGTCCAATTTTACCATTGTTTTCCTCTGTTATGAATATTTTTTGGAGGTACTGGGGATTGAACCCAGGACCTCGAACATGAGAGGTAGGTGCTCAACCACTGAGCTATAGCCAATTTATTTTGAATTCCCTACTTTATTATCTCCTCATACCTGCCCTATTGACCCTCCTATTTCTCAGCTTTTGTTTTTTTAATTATTTCAAGCCTCTCTGTTTCTAATTTTGGCTTTTTATTGTAATTCTCTGGAAAGGCCAGGAAAAAAAGGAAAAAACATCATCTATGGATAGCATAGTATGATTATAGTTATATAAAATGCATATTAAAACAGGAAGAGAATGCCCGAAATGTTAATAATAGTCATATTAAGGTCTGGGATTATAGGTGACTTCTTCCTAATTGTATATAAAATGACAATTCTTGGTACAAAGTGGCTTCTGGGATCCCATCCTCTACTAAGAACTTGGTAATAAGGAGAAGTAGTCTACTGCTCAGGAATTAACTTTCAACCAATGTGTAATGGGTCAGAGCAGGGATATGTAAAGGTGGTGTAAATGAGAGGATGCTCAATGATAATTGAATGGAGGTGTTGATGTCTCTAAGAGGTGACTCATGAGCCATGCATGAATGTACGGTCAACAATGGAAGCATAAAAACATGACCACAGAGGCAGTGTTAGCAGTGTCCTTCCAAGCGCTGTCCAGGAAGAAGGTATCCTGGTGTAAATACATGATGTATCTAGTCCAAGTGGTCAATTCATCTTCATTGTTGAGAAAGATGTATCCAGACAACTTATCTTCATACTCACTAAACAGTCCAATTTTACAATTAACTCCTCTGCTCTGATTCCATACACACCAATCATCCTTCTGATTACAATTTGGCTCCCCATGTAACTTGCCTTTGAGAAGCAAATTAGCTGGCCACAGCATGTGAGTGGCCCCTTGGCAGAAGGCTTTCTCATTTTAAATCAGTACATTGGCTTCCTGGTGAAAACGGAGCATTAGGACAGTGTGGGACAAATTTGAGTCTCTGGAGAGGGTCTGAAATCAGGGAGGCCAGCCAGCCAGCTATTTCAGCAGTTGTGATATCAAGTAAAAAGGACCCCAATGATGGCAGTAGCAGTAAAATAGAAGGAAAAAGAGAGAAACAAGGGAGAACATGTAGAGAGAATTGGCAGGGCAGAGTGTCTGGTTGGACATGGATGAAAAAGAAGTAGGAATCAAAGATGACACTGAGATTTTAAGTCCAGGTGAATGAAAACATGATAGTCATTACTGAAAATAGAAAGCCAATGAGGGAAGCCTGTGTGGGGACCAGATAACTGATGAGTTCATTAAGACAGGCTGAATTTGATGTGATGGTGAAACACATATGGAAACACCCACCAGGCAGATGAAAAGGCAGAACTAAAGTCTAGGAAATAAGATGATGGCAAAGATTCAGGTTCTGGATAAGGTCCAGAGATTGGACCATATGCCCTGGGCTAAGTATCTGGATGGTTTCCCTGAAAAAGAATGGTAAGGAGAGAAGAGGAGAGGCTGAGAGAGTGTAATGTAGAGGATATCCACGCCAGGCAAAGGAAATGGTGGAGAAAGATCACAGTTGCAAATGATGTAGCCCAGTATTACCTACAGGTGCCTGCTGTTGAGAGTCACCTACATTGCTTATTACAATTATAAATTCCTGGCCCCAACCCAGATGATTGTACCAGAAACTTCCAAGGATGGGCCCATGAAGTGACATTGTAACAATTTTCTCTTTTGATTCTTAAAATCAGACAGGCTTCATAAAATAGATAGATAGATAGATAGATAGATAGATAGATAGATAGATAGATAGATAATCTAATACCGATCCAGCAAGTTTCTGAAAACCATTGAATTGAGCAGCAGGTGAGCAGATAGTAAGAAGAAAAGAGGAAGCTGGGAGTAGCTAAATGGGGTATCAGGAATAAGTAAAATGATTTTTTGAAATAAAGAAATATTTAAGGCAGAGAAGGAGAAGTCAATAAAGAAGTAGAAATTGAAACACTATGAGGAGGAAGGGTTGAGGGTGATTTGGAGAGTAAATCCCAAACAAGAGAGGTCTCTGAGCTCTCAGAGGATGGAGATCAATGTGACGTGCTCACCAGTCAACTGCAGCTCCCTATCAAATGTTTAGCACATGCCAGACCCTTTATAAATGATTGGTGTATAAATGATTCAGGATGGAATCCAGTTAACGGTTGGAAGGGCTAACCTTAGAAAGGACAGTGGCAATTCCTTACTCATACTACAGGAAAGGATAAAAGGATGTGTATAAATAGTTTAAGGGATGGGAACAAAAGGAACCTGTTATGGAATGAACAATTTTTTTTCAGTTAATTAAAAAGGAGGGGGGCCGGCTGGATAGCCCAGTGGATAGGGCGCCAGCATACCACATGGGAGGCCCCGGGTTCGGTTCCCGGGGACCTCACCTAGCGGGCAGACCGCCTTGAGAACGGCAAGCCGCCATGGGTGGGCCAGAGCCGCCATGGGCAGGGCAAAAACTGCCACGGACAGGGCAAAAGCCGCCACGGGCAGGGCAGGTCGCCCGCGAATGGAGCGCAGCCAGCCACCCGCGAACTGAAAGCCGGCCGTGAACGGAAGCAGAAGCCACCCACAAGCGGGGAAAGCCGCGCCTGCGCAGTGACCCAGTCTCGGCGCGTCGCCGCAGCGGGGGGAAAGGGGAGATCTGTAACAAAATAAATAAATCTTTAAAAAAAAAAAAAAAAAAAAGGAGGGTCATATATTGAGAGTGACATATAGGGAAAACTTGATAATACAACTGTCAAGAAACAAATACACTTATATACCTTTTAAATGTGGCTGCTCTGTCTCATGCACTTTTTATATTTTTGAATGCTCTGAAGTGGTCATTTCTTTTACAAATAAACAAAATTTTAGTCCAATCAGTGAAGGATTTCGAAAGCACAAACCAAAGATGAAGAAGTTTTCAACTCTAGTTTCCCTAAGAAGGAAGGGATAATAGTAATTTGGCTAAAAGCCATAGCAGCAGCTGTTACAATGACAGCAGAAGAAAATTCTAGCAGGGATTAGGAGAAAAACATTGTGGAGTGAGAGACCAGCTTCACACAGTCCTTCCAGTTCTCTTCTCCATTATCCTTGCCTGGCTAACAGGAAACCTAAGGGAGGTTCTCTTGGATTTCTGCCAAGTGGAGGCCTCACAGAAGGCAATTCCGATAAAGCCGCTACCTCATGCGTTGGTTAGAACTGGAACTTAATTCAAGAGGCAGTGCCTTCAGGGAGCAGGCAGGAGCCTTCAGTGGTTCATGAGAAACTGAACAAACCCGAAGGCCAGCAGTGCTACGCAACTCGGGCTCCCAAAACTCTAAATTAGAGCAGCTTGAGGATGCGGACTATCAAAGCTGCAAATAGAGCTGCAGCAGCTGTGTCTGCTCAGTGCACACCCGAAGGCAGCCAGCAGTTCAGACCCCAGCGTGCTATCCCAGCTGGAAAACAGCAGAAGGGTGTTTTGACTTGGGAGAAGAGAAACAGGGAAGCTGATAACACACCTGGCAGCACACCAGAAATTCAGCTTAAAGTAGATAATCTGCAGTTTGAGATGGGGCTTTCTGCACCTAGATTACATATTTGCTACTAGTGCAAATGGGTTATCACTAGGTAATGCATTTTATGTTAACTTATATGGTTTTATTTTCCCATCAAATCATTTTATTTGCTTATGAATACACGAGAATCCTAATCATTACAGGAGAAGCAGGCTACCTCAGATTCATCCACCAAAGATACAAGAGCACCAGGATTTCCCCCGCAAAAAACAGATAAAGGCTGAAAAGAAAAAACAATAGGGAATATTCTAAAAGTATTTCTCAGAAACACTTCCAGATAATGTTAAATAATAATACATTTTAGTTATACGGTAGTTCAGAAATGTTATGGGCAGGGAACTGGCTGTGGCTCAATTGGTTGGGCTCTGGTTTACCACATGGGAGGCCCCAGGTTCGGTTCCCGGGGCCTCCTGGCAAAGGCAAGCCGCTGTGCAGTGAGCTGACGCAGCAGGGGGAGATAAGCAGACACGGAAAAACGCAAAGCAAAAATGAACACAGCGAGCACAAGCAGCAAGGGGGGATGTATAAATAAATAAAAATAAATCTTTAAAAGAAAAAAA
>PVKH010026467.1:0-13206 GCA_004027955.1 Chaetophractus vellerosus
CCAGCTTATAGCTGCAAGGCACACGCTGTTACTTCACTTCTCTGAGCCTGGCTTTTCTTATCTGTGAAATAGTACTGGGTAATAATATTTCTCATGCTATTGTTGTGAAGATTTCTATTAAATGATTGACCCAAAATTTATACTTCTCAAGTGTTAGGGGTGCCTTGAAAATAAATATTTGCATCTATTTTCTGTTTTTGCTGTGAAACAGGTTTTCTTAACACACTAATTATTAGTTTTCAATACTGTCTTTTCAGTATTTCTGATAGTCAGTGAATGGTGTCAATAAGAGTAAAAAGGTGAAATTTTATATATCATCTCTAACTCAACTAATATCTTTATTTTAATAAAAGAAAATAGAGTGTACCTTTATGGGGGAAGGTAATAGTGTTATTTACTTCACTTACTCTTATAATAAAATTGCAAATAGTTCTACAAAATAAAATGCAATAAAATTGTTAGTAACAGCTAGTTAGTAACAGAGACTTCAGTACTATGAATATGGTGTGCTTATAGGTAAGACTAACACACACCATTTTGTGTTATCTCTGTGCATGTCCTGGTAGATTGAACACCCAGGAGCATATTACTGAAACAGGCATTTTTCTTTCCCCTTCTTGGAACAAGAATATACAACATTTGATGCAATGTGGGTTTTACTATAATAAAAAAGATAGTGTGGCAATATGAGATATAGGGGAAGAGTTTAATCGGAGATACAGAGTGTCTCTTTGCCTGGCAATAGAAAGTTTGCCACACCAGGCAGAGAAAAAGCCAATTTCCTTGGAAATTTTACTTCTTTGATCATTTATTGTTGTGATTCCATGCACTATCTAGTTTTCTTTTGGATCTGTGAGTTGGTTTCCTGAAAGTAAGCCCTGAAATGCAGAAAGCTAAGAATCATCATAAGATTTTTAACAATTCAGTTGATTTACTTTAACCAGAATTTATTTCACTTTATGTTTGGGATTATGCAAGTATCTACATAATAGGAGGGAAAATGTACCCTCTTCTTTTGATATTTCCTCAGGGTGTGATTGTGTATCAAGAAATCAAAAATGGCAACTCATTCCAAGTTATAGAATGTAAGAAAATGTTAAGCTAAAAAAAGGTGATAAAAATGAATAAAAAAATAACAACAACAACAAAAACATGGTTATCAAACCGAGATGCCAGTTGGCAATGGCTAGAGCCATTTTGGATTGTCACAACTTGGGAGTGCATGCTACTGGCATCTAGTGAATAGTGACCAGGGATGGTGCCAAATACCCTACACTGAGCATGACAGTTCCCAGGACAAAGAGTTATTGGTCCAAAATTGCATAGGGTCAAGGTTGAGAAACCCTATGCTAGGTTGGATGAGAACAACTAGGTTGTCATGTGTACATAGTTTCTCATTAAATGCCTCAGAGAAAAAACTGAAACTTACTGGCAATGTTCAGAAAGGCATGTTCAAATAGACTCGGTAAATTGGAGGCCAGCAAGAATAATGAACAGAATAATTAACAGAAATTCACCTATTTACAAATTATGGTGTTCAATGAAACAGAGAGTTAGGGAAAGTTAGGCTCTATTAGAGAGGGAAGAATATCATTGATTATGGGCATGATGTATATAGCAGAATGTACCTAAAATAAACTTTCATACAATCATTCATTCATTCAAGACATTTATGGAGGACCTACTAGATGGCAGATTCTAGGTTAAACATGAGGGATTTAGAGATGAATTAGTGGATAGAAGACAGCTAGGGAGCAGACAGCTCTACAACATGATAGGAATTTGCTCTACTTTCGCTGTGCTTTCCTCCAGTCCTTCACCTCTTCCCCAGGATTTTGGAGAAGGTAATAAAAAGAAGGAGAAAAATAATGCTAAGCTGTTTTAATAGTTTCACAAAAAGACTTTTTGAAACCAGAAATAAGGCCACTTAGCTTGATAGACAAAATAAGTGCCCTTTACTAAACTAAAATGAGGACTGAGAGCTAAGATAAAATTCTTATAGCAAAACTGCATCTTAGCTGACCTAAAATTTGTGATAGGAAGATTCATCCTTACCACATGTGTGAACTGGAAGAAGGAGGATATACAGGTCTTCCTTCAGGCAATAAAATTAACAACAGAATCCTGGGATTCTCCCATGTTTTATAAGGAGAAGCATAAAGTTGCTGCCAGGTGGACCATCAGGTGAGGAATCAGGAGCTGCAGCCTGGTGTTTACAACGCGGGGAATTAAGGTGAGAGAGGACTTGCACAGAGCCCAGTGATTTTGGCAACTCAGAAATACTTGACTTTTTCATGATTAGACTCAAAGGAGAGATGGAACCAGGTGACAATGGGCTTGTTGGTTTATGTGAGTTGAGAAATCAGAGATAGTAAATATATAATGCCTTTTCAAGTGGATCAACCTTAAAGGACAGAGAGTTCCAGTCAGGATTTAGTAAGGTTTATGGCTCGGGAATAGACTCATCATTTTGCAGGTGGAAATAAGGGTAAGGAATTATTGAATTCTGAAAAATTATAAAAAACAGTGAAAAAATGGATGGAGTAATTTCCCAGAGGGATAAGCAGGAGCAGCGATTACCTTGGGAAAAAAGAACGATTCACCCACACTTCAGGTTAAAGCTTGTTTCCATTTGTAAGCTTAGGTCTAACCATGTTCTAAGAAAGTTCAACTCTTGACCTGGGAAGAAATTACCAAAAGGGATGTAAGCCCTTAAGGCCTTTATGTGGAATGTCAAACTATTACTTATATTGCTTGTTCCTGAAATTGCAAATGAAGATGTGAATTTAAAAACCTTTTGTGCATAGAGGTGGGTAAAAGGCAAAATAGGTGAGAGTTCAATGTGAAATGACATTAAAAGGACTAGCCTTCCTGGTTCAAATTCTTTTCCCTCCACTTCCCAGTTACATAGTCCCATGGAAATTAATTATTACTCTGTTCTTCAGAATTCTCACTGTAAAATGGGGATAATAAATTTGTGTGATAATTGCATTAGATAATGAATGTAAAGTAGTTAGTACATGGCCTGACATAAAATAAAGGTTAGTAAATAATGACTGGCTATTACTGCCAGTGGAGAAAGTATGGGCAGAGAGGAAATACAATGACAGAAACATGGGGAATGCTGCACTTATGGAGAAAGAGGCATAAAGAAAGGGAATAAAAGAAGCAGTAAGGATACTGTTATTCAATTTAAAGAAACACAAAATGTGTACTAGAGTGCATAGAAATCAATAAGGAACAATTTACAAGAAGCTAGTTATACATGTAATGCTACAAAGGTTCACAAGTAATTCCTAATGTTTGTGTGGTTCTGTATGTTTACAAAATTATTTCACATCCAATACCTTATTTAATTCATTTACTCTTTACTTAATTCTTAATGTATCACATCCAAAGAATACTTTCATTAAATGAGTGGGAACAAAATCCAGAGATTCTGAAGTGAATTCAACCTTAATAGTTGCTATTTGTTTGTTCTCTTGACGGGCACTTGGCTGAGCGCTCTATATGTATTATCTGGTTCAGTTTTCTCCAAGATTCTGTGATTAAGTATTATGACCTCTACTTTTGCAAAATAAGGAATAGAGGAAAAAATGCCCACCAGTTCACACAGCTCCTATATGGTGGAATAAGGTTTAAACCAACTCTGTCTGTTTAATGTTTCTTCTTGGTAGAAGGACCAAGAGTATACTTTTCTTTCAGTATTCTACTTTTGCAAAATAAGGAGTGGAGGAAAAAATGCCCACCAGTTCACACAGCTCCTATATGGTGGAATAAGGCTTAAACCAACTCTGTCTGTTTAATGTTTCTTCTTGGTAGAAGGACCAAGAGTATACTTTTCTTTCAGTAGATTTGATGGCTAAGGACCATGATAATGGAAAAGATGGAATGAGTGAGCATAGAGGCTTGGAAGATACAAGTATATTACAGAGGAGCTGGTAGTAAAAGATACAGAAGAAAAAATGAATAAAGCCTCATATATTTGTATAACACAAAGCAAATACCTGAGGAAGGAGGAGAATATCAGAAACTACAACCAGAAAAAAAAGGGGATGGGGTTTTCAACACAAGCTAGAGAGTCAAAACTTTGTGGTCTACTATTTGGACTTTTTACTCTGAAGTTATTTTAGATTTAGAGGAAAGTTTAAGAAACTAGCACAGAGTTCCCATATTTCCTTCACTCAGCTTTCCTTAACTTTCTATAGCACAAATAATATTTGGGCAGGACAGAAAGCATCGCTCCCTGTCTTGTAAAAGCATAACAAGAGATTATGTAACTATAGCCCACAGTTGGTAGCAGTGCTTCAATATCAATTGTAACAAATGTACACACTAATGAAAGATGTTGTTAATGTAGGAAAGTGTGGGAGGGGAATGGAATGGGGAATATGGGAATCCCCTTTATTTTTTATGTAACATTTATGCAATCTAAAGATTCTCTAAAAATTTTAATTAAAAAAAAGGGTTTGAAGGAATTTCCAAGAGACTGAAACAAAGAAGACGCCCTATGGGGTATGGGATTAATTGGTAACTTTGGGGTTACATCTCAGAAGAAAGAAAATTATTGTAAAGGATGTTTTTTTTTTGTTGAAGCATGAAGTTTGTAATCTTGGCTCCCAATTTCTCAACTTACCAAGATTTTCTTAACTTCAGTGCGGCAGAAAAGAAGCATAGCCACTGGTCTTGAAGGTATCATGAAAATTGGCATAATTGATATTTCTGTGAGAAACAGCATGCATTGACAAAGGATGTCAAGATAATCCCCTTTCATCCTGAAACCTTCCTAGGATGAAGAATGACGGTTAAAGTTTAGACTTACAGAAAAGTTTCAAAAACAGTACAGAGTTCCCATATACCCTTCACCCAGCTTCCCTAATGTTAACATATGACATAATCATGGTGCAATGATCAAAAACAGGAAATTAAAATTGATACAACACTATGACCACTAGTATTGTAAGGCAATACATTTCTATTGTTTTAAGACATCAAGTTTGTGCTATTTGTTACAGCAGCTACAGGAAGCTTATAAAATTATTTTGCAAAGTTTTCCCTTATTTCTTTCCTCTTCCTGCCTAGTACTACAATTTCTGTTTGTTGCCCGGAAGCTGGCCTTCCTGACTTGTCAATAATCATCCTTATTTCTCAATTCTAATAAGAGTTGGTCTCTATTAGGGCCAGCATAATTATAATAAATTATAAATGGGGGAGAAATGGACAGAATTAAATACATGTTATATATGCAGGGTCTACAAATCACACAAAAAGTAATAGTTCAATGACACTTAGTAACTGTTAGGGCTGTTTCAATTCTAGATTTCAACATTATAAAAAGATATTTTCTTTGCACTAAAATTACAAAATATCACAAATTACAGCCCAATAAGTGATGACAATTTGCATATATTATATATTTATAAATTATCAACAAACAAACTAATATACATATCTTTTACCCTAAGACCTGGATGTAAAGAAAATGCTGCTGTCATGCTGTCATGAATGGCATAGCTCCATGGATTCCATCGTCAACATGATCATGAGTAACTTGAACACAAGCATTTTGAAGTCGTGAAATATACCTAAGTCCATCATCTCTAAAAAGAGCATAATTACAGATAAGAATATAAGTTGATGGCATAATCTGAAACTGAGAATCATTGGCGACAAGAGTGACACTATAATCCATAAAGGCTGGCAAAGAAAAAATAGGTCTTCCAATAACTGGTTCGGTATAAATGTGCTCTTTTCTTACTTATTAGGAAGTAGGTTACTCCAGTTAACAAACTTGAATAGATTTCTTGATTCTAGAGGCATGTATTACTTTTTCTTGTTGCCTGGATAAGTTCTTATTCCTTGGTGAAATAATGGACTTGTGAGTTTAATGGCTATGTCATTTGTTAAAATATATCATGTTCATTTTCTCAGTGAGATGGTAAATTGATACCAATTACATGTAAAGCTGGGTAAAGTAAAGCTTGCATCTTGATTTTATGTTTTGTTTCAGGATCATTTTGTATCTGATAAATATTATGATATTCTGTAAGGAAAAGACTTCCAAAATACCAGGAGAATGAATTTAATTTTAATCACATTGGAGGTTCACTGCTCCAGAAGAATGTTCAAGTCTTATCTCCAGTCCTGTCAGTATGGACTAATTTATAAATAGTATTTTCAAAGATTCTGTTAAGATGAGGTCAAATTAATCAGGGTGGGCCTTAATCTAATATAACTGGAGTCCTTATTAGCAGAGGAAATTGGACTCACGTGTAAAAGCCACAGGAGGAGACAGAAGGAGACAGATGGCCATGTGAAGGAGGAAGAGATTGAGTTATGGGTTAGCTATTCTACAGGAGCTATGTATAAACTACAGGGGTAATATAGAAATAGGTTTACTGGAGGAGTATCAAAAGCTTATGGAACATCCAGGTGGAGAAATCAATTTGGATTTATGGATTTTGAACTTAGGACAGTAATCTCAGTGGAAGACATAGATTCAAGAGACTTCAGCCAATGAGAGTTGAGACCAGGCAAAGAGTAGAATTAAAAGGCAGAAGACCAAGTTTTGGGCCCTTGGAAATGCCAGGTTTAAAGGAGTATGCAGAGAAGATATTCATCTCCCGTGCAACTGAGTGGACAGAGAGGTGAGAATAGAACCAACAGTGAGTGCTATTACAATCGTCATGAGAAGAAAGAGTTTTGGCAAAATTTTAAAGGATGAAACGTGTTATATAAAATGAGAACAATAACAAAAAAAAAATCCCTTGATTTAGAAGCAAGGAGGTAATTGACAAACTTAGCCTTGGAAAGTTAAAAGCAGGGAAGAACACAAAGGGATGGACCGATGAGGGTATGTATTGTGAGTATGTAAAAAATGGGAGTCTTATTTCCTCTTAATTGAAGTTGGCTATGAGAAAGAAAGACTGGTAATAGAAGGGAAGATTGGGTAGAGGTAAGAAGCTTATTAGCTTTGTATTTCTTTTTTGTTCTGCTTTCAACATGAGAAATCCTAGTCATCATTATTTTTTGAAGTGAAAGAGCAAATAAATTTAGGAGTTTGAATATAATGGAAAGAACAAGAATAATTGTTAGAGAAAGATCCTTGAGGCGGTGGGAGAAGGGAGGGAAATAATCCAACACAGGAGAATAATGATCTTGGATAATAAAAGAAAGGGGGAGAAGGCAGTAAACCTGTAGACATATGCAGAGGAATTTTCTTTTGATGGTTAGTTGGTTGTTTGGTCCATTTTAGAGGTAATGTAGGATTTCAAAGAAGCGTTTAAATGATGGCTCTATGACCACTATTTTAAAGAAATATATTTAAGAAAGCATATTTCAATTTATTGACAAAAGACTTAACAATAAATTTGTGAATAAAAACTAATTTTAAGTTGTAGATCTTCTGTGGTAAGGGAGGGGATGGGGAGAAAGAGACAGAGACACAGAGATAGAGACACATTCTCTACATATGATTCTTCATCTGGCTAAAATAAATGTATTTTAGCCCAAGGAAAAAAAAATTGGCTCCTTAAGGAAAAATAATGCTTAATTAAGATTATCTCAGCATAATCATAGACTACCTGGAATCCAAAATTCTGTACCATTAAGCTGATTTAGTCTTTTATCTGTTATGAGTTCAAAATAAAAGATAAAGAGGTAAGTTAGTGGCAAATTTAAATTGTTATAATTTTAAAGCCCTATAAATTTTGGCCTTAACTTGCACTATTGATAAAGTTGTTTTAGTTTTATAGAGCTGAGGAAGTTTCCCAGTCTTTTCAATTTATCAATTTTACTGAGATTTCTTTTTTTGATATGAGGATGTACACCCCAAGACTGTCACTTTCTGTAGACAAGTGCTCCTCTTGAAGACATGGGGAGGGAAAGAGTTATTTTCAATTGACCCTTCAAATTACAGAAAGATCTATTTGTTTTCTTAATTCATCAGAACATCTTTTAATATCATGACTTCCAAATGAAATTATTTTTTAAATCTACATGGGAAAATATACTGCACCACCTCTCAGGGGAGTGGTGATTATGAAGTCATTACAGCAGAGGGGAATAGGTTAGTACAGGGAACAGCTTCATGCTTTGGAAGTTAAAGTTTAAAGACTTCCGTGGGTGCCCAATTTTGATAATATGCTGACCACACTCAGTTCCGAATCCAAGGTTCAGTTTGCTGGCCAGTTCAGCCCGTTCCTTCCCTCTATGTGGCAAGCAAGGTGGAGGAGGGAGGAGAGGTATTCATTAACCCTCTCCCTGTGATAACTGTGGCTCTCCCCAGCACTGAGAAGGAAAATGATAAAGAAATAAATCTAATAAAGATTATTGCACATGTGGGGCTTGGATGGAGCAAGCAGGGGTGGTTGCTGTTGAAGAATCCCCACAAGGAATACTCTGTAAAATATAAGTCAGGTTTATACTGAATAAAGAGGAAGGAAGGAAGGAAGGGAGGGAGGAAAGAGGGAGGGGGGAAGGAACAACTATTCCTTAAATAAGAATCACAATGATTAAATATAAAAGCAATGAGGTAAAAATCAAATACCCATTTTACCACCATGGTAATAACTGACACAGGCAAGACCCACAGATTGATGCTAAACTTAGTGGTTTAAAGTTTAAGGAGAAACAGAATATTAGCTTGTTTTAACATACTTCCCCTGAAATATTTATTAATTATAAAGAGAAAAATAGCTTTAGAATGGGTAACCCTGCAGACAGCACCTTAACTGAGGGATCAAGGACATCGTCGTCATTATTGAGACACATTGGCCTCATGTGTCCCCTGACGTGATGCTCGTCACCTCTATGGATATGTGCGATGAGTATGAGAAGGGCTCATCACCTCTATAGAATCATTTCCAAAAATGTCTCACATTTCTGAGCAACATCAGGAACCCCAAAATAAATGACCAGCACACTGCAAAAATGTCAAAGTTATCAAAGACAAGGAAAGACTGACAAGTTGTCACAGATTGGAGGAGAGTAGATGCAACATGGGATTCTAGACTGATCCAGGAACAGAAAATATATTAGTGGAAAAACTGGCAAAATCCAAATAAATTCTGCAGCTTGGTTAATACTGTTAACTATTGACAAATAGTCAATTTGTTAATTTTGAGATGGATACCACGGTTATGTCAGTGAAAGATATAGGAGAACTCTTTATTATTGTTGCAGTTCTCCTGTGATTCTAAAATTATTTCAAAACAAAATGTTAAAAACGATTTAAAAAAAATATCAATCAAAAGTTAAAACTATAAAGCAGCATGACAACTGATATCAGATAAAGGAGAGTTCAAGACAATGTTTTCAGAGACAAAGAGGTACATTTCACCATGATTACAAGGTAATTTCATCAGGAAAACATTATTCTCCTAAATGCTTATTTTCCTAATAACAAAGATTGAAAATATATGAAGGAAAACCTAACCACAAATTGACAACCATAGTTGGAGTTTTTAACTCATAATTTTCAGTAATTGATAAAACAAGTAGACAGAAAACAGTTACAGTATAGAAGAGTTGAATACCAATATTACCCAATTTGCCCTCATAGTTAGAGAACATTTTAAACAACCACTGCAGAGTAAATATTTTTTTCAAGTGAACTTGGAAAATAAAAAGATAGCCCTTCTGCTGGGCTCTAAACATGTCTCAAATAACTTCAAAAGACTGAAAATTTCACAGAATATTTTTTCTAATCATGAGAAAATTAAATTAGAAATCATTAAAAATAAAAATTCTTAAAATAAAGCCCTGAAATTCAATACTTTCTAAAATTTTCAAGTTTTAAATAACCTGTAGATCACAAAGTAATTTGGAAAAGATTTCAAACTGAATGATAAAGCAAAACAAGCTATCAAAATCTGTGTCATGAATCCAAAGCGGTGCTTTCAGATTGATTTAAAAATTTAAATAAATATATCAGAAAAGAATGTTTAAAATTGTTTATCTGAATTTCCACCTTAATAAGTTGATATTAAAGAGGAAATTAAACCCAAAACAAGTAGAAAGAAAGAAATAATAAAGATAAGAAAATAAAGCATTCAAATAGAAATTAAGGATTAGAAAATAATATTGCCAAAAGCTGAAATTTTGAAAAGAATAAATTGATCAGTCCCTGACCAAATAAATCAATATGGAAAACATAAATTTAAGCGAGAAAATACAAATGATCAATATCATAATGAATGCGACGTCGTATTGAGGTATTCGGCTATAGCTTTAAAAATGTACAGGGAAATAATTTTGGTGGTATCTGATAAAGTAGCTTTCAAATACCAAATAAATGCAGTTTAACCTGACCCTATTGTTGAATCTTTCACAAATCAAGTCTGAATTTTCTACTACCACTTTATTAAGATGAATACTGGTATAAGTTTTAAAAATCGTGTATCGAAGATCTATTGATGGGATTATATATGAGGAGTAAGAGAAGTGTTACAAACTCAGTGAAATTGTACACAAAACTTTTAGCTCAACTGCATTTGTCAGTGGAGATGCTCTATAGCTTACTCTTTATTCTCATTGTAGCTGGTAGCCCAAACATTTAAAAATAAAAAAGATGTCTGTCCTTTTAACTGCAACTGCAATGGCCTTAGATATTTCAGGGCAAAGAGCAACACAACTGATGAGTTTTATAGACTATTTAAGCCAAGCACAAATTTGTATCAGTATATTAAAACGGATCTTTATGATGATAAGATTGTGGATCGCTTCAAAACCTATAGAAGTAAAAAGGAGAATATCCGAATATTACAGCAGGGCTGTAAGTAATCATAATGACTGGGCTGCTAATGCTTCTACAGCTAATCAATCTTTACTTAAATTTCCTTTTCACTCTCAGAGTTTCCTAGCTAATAAAAAACAAACAAACAAAAAAAAACTAAAAACAACAACAACAACAAAAAAAACCTGTAACTAATCCTCTTTGGACTATTGCATGGATTAGAAGTCTATAAGTAATTTTGTTGTTGTTACTCTGGATGAGGGAAGAGGTAGAAGAAAAAAATTCTTCCTGAAGATGATGGCTTCAGAATTTCAGAGTACACTCGTATGAGTAAGAAAATACAAAATCCAGAATGTCAGCTCACTTTTCTAAGAGTAGCTAAAATTCTCAGCTGTCCCAACCATCACACTTCCAAAATCAGTCCAACAAGAACTTTTCATTTTATTACCAGCCCCAACACAACCCAACATCTAAAATATGCAATGGTTCATTTATTTCTCCCATCCAGTGAGTTACTTGGGACACACTAGGGTCTAAAGAGGACCTGAGTTTTATGTGCCTTGCAATAGCACAATAGGGTTTCCAGAAACGCCCACCCTGGGGTCTCCCTCAGAGGTTCCCACAATGTCAGGAGAATAATAGTTTTCTGAGCCCCGTGAGAATTGAGGAGTAGGAGATAGTGCAATGCTGACAAATAAAAATTTAGTTACAAAACTTTCCATTTGAGGAATAGCTGACTTGGTCTGGAAATCAATTTCTATGGGATGAAGGCAAAATTCAGAGAATTCTCTTACTCCCACCACAACAACATCAATGCTGTTTGCCATACATCTGTTCAGGAGGTCATAAACCATCTGCTCTGAAATAGAAAAATAAATTTTAAGTTGTTTCCTATAACCAAAATGCAAGAGAAATGACAGCTATAGCTGTGCACTTGGAAAGAAATGTGGTTTGTGATTATCACATAAGAAATTTTATTTTCTACCTGTTTCCATGCAGAGGGACCTGAATCAGCATGAGACAGTCTGCTCATCTCAGTTTTTCAGTCACTCCTTCCAATGGTAAAATGCTGACTTTGCTAACTGGTATTTTGGTGAGGAGGAACTAGGCTCAGTCCATTTAAATTTTCTCTTCTCTTCTGCTCTCCAAAAACAATGAAGCTTCTGAGGTCCCCGTGTGGCCCTGTTGCATTGTGATCTGCTCCCCAGGCAGCCAGGTGCAGAGGGAGGAGGTGGGTGAGGAGTCATCAGGGCGAGACACTATGGCTGGTAAATATCTCCAACTCAAGAGTAAGACAGCAACAACGTCCAAACACATTCTCCAAAGGCTTCGCCAGAAATAATGGTGATGTTTTGACCTTCATTTACCAGAATCCTATGCATGTCTCTCAAATACAGGGAAGAAAGAAAAGGACAGTATGCTTCAATCCCCTATAACCACAACACTCAGGATCATGGGCCCCCAAGCCGCCATTCTCTGAGACTATGCCACTTTATAAAATGGTCCAATCATCTTGGCACTGAGGCAGAGCCTAAGGAATGGCAACTAGATTTTGAGAGAGCCCCTGACAAGTCAGTGCGTGGACTTCGCTGTGTGTATCCACTTTGACGGGCTCGGCACACAAGGCTTCCCTGACTCCCAACACAGGCCACACACCCACACATCACGTCTTTCCTTAGGTACCACAAGTCCAATTTACAAGCCCTAGCCACAGCACTCTGGCAGATGCTGGTGTATCTGCTACTGTATTATTTACTAGATAATCTTAGAAATTCAGAAAATCCAAGAGTAGTAATCAAATAACAGACTTTCGTAAGGTGTCTTTTGTATATTAACAAACTTTAAGTTAAAAATTTTCAAAATACCGGGTGTGTAACAACTTTGAAAACAGAAAAGTGAGTCACCTAGTGTTTTAGGTCAAAAGAATGTCTCTTTAAAAATTGAGTTGGTAATTTGCAAGAAAAGTCAATGCATAAAGAATAAAACATAAAAATATAAGATCCTCTGACCTTCATATTTGTACAGCACAAAGTGAAAATCATAATATAAACTATAGACTTTGGTTAGTAGCAATGTTTCAGTATTGGTTCACCAATTGTAACAAATGTACCACTAATTTGTTAATACTCTAAGCTCGGGCCCAGCTAGATAGCTCAGTGGATAAAGAGCGCGCTGGGATACCACATGGGAGGCCCCGGGTTCGGTTCCCAGGGACCTCTCCTAGCGGGCAGACCGCCTTGAGAATGGCAAGCCGCCATGGGCGGGCCAGAGCCGCCTTGGGCAGGGCAAAAAGCTGCCACGGACAGGGCAAAAGCCGCCACGGGCAGGGCAGTTCGCCCGCGAATGGAGCGCAGCCAGCCACCCGCGAACTGAAGCAAGAGCCGGCCGTGAATAGAAGCAGAAACCGCCCACAAGCGGGGAAAGCCGCGCCTGCGCAGTGACCAAGTCTCGGTGCGTCGCCGCAACAGGGG
>PVKH010026468.1:0-13203 GCA_004027955.1 Chaetophractus vellerosus
AACCCGGGGCCTCCCATGTGGTACACCGGCGAGCTCTTTATCCACTGAGCTATCTAGCCGGGCCCAGGAAATCCTTCAACTTAACAATAAAAAGACACACAGCCCAATTTTTAAAAATGGGCAAAAGAATTGAACAGGCATCTCTCCAAAGAAGATATACAAATGGACAAAAAGCACATGAAAAGATGTTCAACATCATTAGGCATCAGGGAAATACAAATCAAAATTACAATGAGATCCCATTTCACACTCATTAGAATGGCTGCTATTAAAAAATAGAAAACTACAAATGTTGAAGAGGATGTGGAGAAATAGGACACTCATTCATTGCTGGTGGGAATGTAAAATGGTGCATCCACTGTGGAAGACAGTTTGGTGGTTCCTCAGGTTAAGTGCAGAATTTCCATATGACCAGTCAATCCCTGGTACATATCCAAAAGAATTGAAAGTAAGGACTTGAACAGATATTTGCATCATTTACAATTGCCAAAAAAATGGAATTAGCCCAAGTACCTATCAACTGATGTATAAACAATGTGGTATATACATACAATGGGATATAGTTCAGCTGTAAAAAGAAATGGAATTCTGATACTGACAATAACATGGATGAACCTTGAGGACATAATGTTGAATGAAATAAGCCAGACACAAAAGGAAAAATATTGTATGATCTCGCTGATAGGAAAATAATTAGAATAAGGAAACTCATAGAGTCCACATCTTTACCAGGGGATGGGGTGGGGCTAGGGAATGGGAAGTTAAGTATAAAATATACAGGGTTCCTATTTGGAATGATGGACATGTTTTGGTAATGGATGATGGTGATGGTAGCACAACATTGTGAATGTAATTAATAGCAGTGAAATATATATCTGAATGTAGTTAAAATGTGAAATATTAAGATTTTAATAGAATAAAATTTGTTTAAAAACCCATGGAACTGCACTGCACAAATAGCAAACCCTAAGTAATACCATGGACTGTAGTTAATAGTACATTATAAACAGCTGTCATCAATTATAACAAATGTTCTACACCAATGCAAGGTGTTAATAATAGGATAGTCTATCAGAATACTGTATTTTAAGAATGATTATTCTGTAAACCCACAGCATCTCTAATGAAAAAATTGAAAATAGTTCCTTAAACACAATATTTCCTTCTGTGAAAATAAGTGTGGCTTCTGATTGGAACAGCCCAGAAAGTTTTATTATTATTTTTTTTAGAAAGAGACTTATATATCTCAAAATATAAAATATAGTTGTTTGTGAAAATTTATGTGAGTGTTATGTTGTCTGAAATGTAGTCATATTATTTAAATCTTTTCATTTCTACTACTTCAAATTTAGATTTCTCTGTCCTAACTTACTAAACAAACATCTAAAAGCAAATATTTAATTGGCTAACTTAAGGTTATATTCCATTTAAAACAAGGTACAAATCAATGCTTTTCCAAATTGAAAAATTAATTGTCAAGACAATAATTATTCCTAATTTGTCTACTTTCCGTATTTGAATTTTCTTAAAGGAAAATCATATTAAGTCAAAGTTTGTCTAGTTGAAAATTTTCCAGGTGATTTAAGTATATTATAATGAAATCAATAATAATAGTGGTAAGAATCAGAGTGATGATTGTTTCTGGTTGCTTCTGGCCTGCAGAGTGTTTTGAGTTACAGAAAAAAATGAAGATACATTCCATGGACCAAGGAGCAGAGCACATGCTGATTCTGTCCTCAGATGGAAAACCATTTGAGTACAACTATACCATAGAACATGCAAGGTAGGGAACTTTTCTTCTTTTATAAAAGATTTTTAATTTTAGTCAAAGGTCAGTCATAATTTTTGTAGGAAAATGTATCGTAAGTGATCCTTATCCCTTGCCTTATGCAGTAGCATCTTAAAGTAAAGGATGAATTCTGAACTGACCAGTGAAGTCCATCAGTAAACTACAAACCAATTGTCTCCTATGTTGTTTCGGCCTTTATAGAAAATGATTTGTTAGTCTACCTAGTTCCAAATTGGACTTTCATATCATTAACTCATTTGATTGCCACAATATTGGTGTGGTGGTTTGAAGCTTTAAGTTCTTAAAACATGTTCTTAAATTTAATCCATTCCTGTGGGTGTGGCCTCATTGTAAGTAGGACCTTTTGATGAGGCTATTTCAGTTAAGGAGTGACCCATCTATATTAGAATGGGTCTTAATCCTCTTACTGGAGTTCATTATAGGAGAATGAAATTCAGACAAAGAGGAGAAAGACACAGAAGCAAGAAGCTGAAGGCAGTGAAACCCAGAAGAGAAGGAAGAGACCGGCAGACATCACCACTTGCCTTGCCATGTGGCAGAGGAGCAAAGGATTTCTGGCAATTGGTCTTCAGGAAGAAAGTATTACCTTGATAATGCTTTATTTGGACATTTTCCTCTACTCTAATCATGAGCAAATAAATTCCCATTGTTTAAGCTGAACTATTTTATGGTATTTGCTTGAAGCAGCCTAGGAAACTAAAACAGATATTGGCAGCAGGACAGTGGGGTGCTGGTATTTCAAATACCAAGAATGGGGAAATACCTTTTCAATTGGATAGTGGGGATGGGCTGGAAGAATTGTGCAGTGCTTGATTGAAAAGGCCTAGATTGCTTTGAAGAGACTATTGGTAGAAATATGGATGCTAAAGCTACTTCTGTTGAGGCCTTAGAAGAAAATGATGACTATGTTATTGGAAAGTGGATTAAAGGCAATCCTTGTCTAAAACTGGCAGAGAACTTGGCAAAATTGAGTTCTGATATTGGATGGAAGGCAGAACTTGAGAGTCACGAACTTGGATATTTAGCTAAGGAGACATTTCCAAGCTAAGAGTGGAAAGTGTAGCCTGGTTTCTTCTTGCAGCTGATAGTAAAAGGTGAGAGTAAAGGGATAAGCTGAGAACTGAACTCCTGGGTGCAAAGAAACCAGAAATTGATGGTTCAGAAAATTCTGGGCTTCTGGAAAGTGAGTTCCCAGAGAACAGTGCCCCACTGAGGGTTTAACTGAATGAGGAACCAGTCAGCAGTTTCTGTGGATATCAGGATTAGAGTTGCAGTTATCCAGGAAGGATCTGTGGGAAGTCCTGCTGTCTGGTGGTTTGGAATCCTGGGCACTATATGCAAAACCAACGAGTTTTTTGAATAATTTGTATGAATGGAATTACTTCTAGTCTGCACTAAAAGGAACAGAAAAGATACAGATTAAAGGAAAAATCACTTCAAGGGCAGGACCATGGAAGCTAAAGTCTGGACCAAAGACATCTTCTTGGCACAAGAGAGTGAACCCACCTATGTATGTGGAAAGGGTGAGCTGCCCCGGTCCTTGGAGAAGGCAGACCTTCCACCCTATTGTTCAGGAAGAGTTCTGAGCCTGTGCCCTGGAGATTGTGGAGATTCTGGCCGCCATCTCAATGTTCGACAGGGATGGAGCCAATGCCCTGGGGATTGCGGAGAGTCTGGCTGCCACCCCAGGGCTCTGAGAGGGTTGAGCCTGTGCCCTGAGTATTGAGGAGAGTCTGGTCATTATCCCAATGCTTGAAGAGGGTGGAGACTTCACCAAGATGTTTGGGGAGAACATGACCTCTGTGCAAGCACTTAGAAGAGTTGGAGCTGCTGCTCCATCAGACTTGGAGGAAAAAACATCATTCCATAGATGAGTGTCAGACCTTGAAATATAATGGAATATGTCCTGCAGCATTTTGGAATTGTTTGAGACTTGTGACCCCTGTTTGCCTTCCAATTTCTCCCTATGGGAATGGAAATATTTATCTCATGCTTGTCTCTCCTTTGTATATTGGAAGGAGATAACTTTTTCTCTAAGTTTCACAGGTCCACTGACAGAGGGGAATTGTGCCCCAAGACAGACCACACCTTAACTAATTTTGAGGAGACTTTTTACTTAGTATTGTTGCTGAAATGGTTTAAGGCTTTTGGGATATTGTGATGGAATGAATGTATCTTGCATACAGAAAGAACATTTCTTTTGGGGGTCCAAAGGATGGAGTGTTGTTTGAAGCTGTATGTACCCCAGAAAAACATGTTCTTAAATATAATCCATTCCTGTGGGTCTAGACGCATTTTAAGTGGGACCTTTTGATAAGGCTACTCAGTTTACGATGTGACCCACCTCAATCAGAATGGGTCTTAATCCTCTTACTGGAGTCCTTTATAAGAGAATGAATTTCAGACAAGAAGGAGAAAGCCATGGAAGCAAGAAGCTGAAAGCAATAAAACCCCAAAGAGAAGGAAGAGACAAGCAGACACCACCATGTGCCTTGCCATGTGACAGAGGAACCAAGGATCTCCTGCAGCTGGTCTACAGAAAGAAAGCATCACCTTGATGCTGCCTTGATTTAGACATTTTCTTGGACTCAAACCATGAACAAATAAATTCCTATTGTGTAAGTGGAACCATTTTGTGGTATTTGCTTTGAAGCAGCCTAGAAAACTAAAAAAGTTAGATTTCCAAAAATAAAAGTTTTTAACCTCAAAAGAAATGAGTTTATCATGAAATGATTTGTGAAAATTTCCTAGTAGATGATGTAAAATAGAACTTATTTTTATCTTGTTATTCCTGCATCATAAATTTATTGTTTGCAAAAGATTCTTATAATCTTTTTTAAAATTATGTAATGAACATTATTTTCCTCCTAAACTACTAATTAAAGCATATATAGTGTTTTTAAAATTTTACATGTACTGAATGAAAGGCAGTGAATTTAATTTTTTTTCTTGAGTTCTAGTCCTAATCAAGTACAGTTAATTGTTCTAACATTAATATTGTGGGTTTCAGTATGGTGATTGAAATAAAATATATTTTCTTTCATCAGGCTTCAATGTGTTTTGAAAGAAAAAATTATAATTCAGATCACATGTGGAGATTATCATTCTCTTGCACTCTCAAAAGGTACTTTTCTGGAATATTAATTGTTTTTTAGATGGAGTTTGTGTATGTAGAGTTAGTGGAATGTATATACTTTGTAACAGGACAGAACTGTGGTTTTGAATTTGATATGGTTTGGAGCACTATTCTTAAAAGAGAGAAATGAGAGAAATATTCCACCTGTAACATCTTCAGGTTTCCAGAATTACTATTCCTACATTTTATTACATATTCTTATTTTTCACACATGAAACAATGCAGTTTTTCTCAATAATCAAAACTGTTCTCTCTGGAATCAGGACCAATCTTGGATCACACTTCTCTAGAACTTTCTTCCCTTTTCTTAGCTCTTCCCCAACTCTCATGGCAGTTGCTCAGGATGCCCCAGGTCTGCTTTTGTGGCAAGGTCATGGGCCTGTGATGTGTTTGAACCATTATCTTTTTTTTTAATAATTTTTTTTTAAGATACATCGATTACATGGGGGGGGGCGGATGTGGCTCAAATGGTTGGGCATATGTCTTCCATATGGAGGAACCTGGGGTTGATCCCTGGGCCCACCTGGTTAAAAAAAAAAAAAAAAAAGAAAGAAAATCAAAACATCGATTACATAAATGTTATACAATAATTTAGGGGTACCCATATACCCCACCTCCCACAACCTCCCACATATACATTCTTCATTAGTGTGGCACATCACATGCAATAGATACATACATTTTGGGGCTATGCCACTAAATGGACCATAGTTCACATTGTAGACCACACTCTGTCCCACACAGTTCTGCATGTTATATGATGATATAAAATGGCCTATATCTGTCATTGCCAAACCATTATCTTTTGACTCAAGGACTCTCCCCAGCCCTTTATTTTTTCCTGTCTCCTATCAGACACTGTAATGGTGTGAATGGAAGCAGCGACTATGGATTATTTCCTAAAGAAACTTGACTATGAAAGGAAAAATTAATAAAGGAGTGTAATAGAGGGAGATTCAGGGTCAAGGAAATATGTAGGACAGACACAAAGTTGGGATGGGAGTCAGTATTAGTGGGGAGCAAATAAGCAAATAGTTGACCTACACTGAAGATTTGAGAGTATGAACTTATACTGGAAAAAATTGACCTGGCCATATTTCATACTGAATACCTACCATGTTCAGGATATGAATATAAAACACACACACCTGCCTTCAAGAGGTTCATGGGTTCTTGGGGGTAGGTTAAGGGAGTATTCAGGATTTATTATTGGTAAATCATCATCCAGGAAGAATGAAAATTGAAGAAACAAGGAAGGAGCCTGATCGTGCTCTTGGTTATAGTCCTGGTGGCTGATAATTGTTAGAAGAGTCTCTCTCCCTCCCGATCCTGTACAGTATTTTGCAAAGAGGTGCTTGCTCAATAGATATTACTTCTCTGATATACTTTATCAGACCCCATTAGATACTGTCAACTCAATTAGATAATATCTAAGTCTCTTTTCCTGAAAAATCTCCATATATTCAATTAATGGAAGAAGAAGCTGACCCTTTCAAGATACTCTGCTGTAATTTAAGTCATTTATTTGGGATCTTTAGGCATATTAAAGGAAGGTAGAGAAAACAATAGTTCTAGGTTATATTTGATTGTAATATGTTCAGATAGCTTCATTCCACCCTTTGAGGTAGGGAAAAAAGAGGTAAGCTATTACTACTAAGAAGAAGATTCTTTTGTGTTTTTCTGATTCACACCTGAATCAGACCTGGTTCAGGGGTTCTGAGAGTCCTGTCAGGCTGACTGTAAAAGATTTTGGTATTAAACTCTGTATAGCCTATATAATGCTTTAGTGTAATGTCTGCTGCCTTTTCAACTTAATAAGAGAGCCTTTTCCTTGTTTGTGTCAAGGTGGCGAGCTTTATGCCTGGGGGCAAAATGTACATGGCCAGCTTGGAGTTGGAAGAGTATTTGTCTCAACCTCTGAACCACAGATTGTGGAGCATCTCTCAGGAGTCCCCTTGGCTCAGATTTCTGCAGGAGAAGCTCACAGCATGGCCTTATCTATGACTGGAAACATTTACTCATGGGGAAAAAATGATCTTGGACAACTAGGCCTTGGCCACACCAACGGTATGGAAACATATTTTCAAATTCATATTATCAACAGACATTTGTTAGAAGAGATGAATTTAACACAGACTTTATTATCCGAAATGGTTTAAATTCTCACTTTCATTTGCTCTCTTCTTCCTGATTATCTCTCTCTCTTCAGGGCAGAATCAGTCCAGAATACATACATAGTATGGAAGTAGTTACTATAACTGAGGCACATTTCAGGGCTGGGTGGGAAAGGGGAAGGTGCATCACCACCTGAGTATCAGAATACTTGGGTTCTGACCCCCACTTTGCAAGTTACTAACTGCAGGTGCTTGCCACACTTAACTTTTTCTATGCCGTGATTTATTTTTCTGTAAAGCAACAATTTTGGACAAGACGATCTCCAAGGTACTTTCATGCTTAAATATATGTTAAGATCATTATATTATATTATTACAAAAAGATACTGAGATTCTATTAAAAACCTCACATAGCCTGATCTTCTTCTATAAGGTATCTTATTTATTTATGTATGGACACACGTAAAACCAATTTGATGGCAAAATTTCTCATGATCCCCAACAACTTACTAGAGTTTCCAAACTCTACTGCTTTGCCCAGTAATGTTCACAACATTCCCCAGATCACTGGCCAAACACTGCATTTCTCCCTGACATGGTCCACTGCTGATTACACAGGAAAACCCTTAAGTCAATGTTAGAAAAAGATTCGAAGGTGAGAAAGGAGTAAAGGCACAGTTAAACTATTTGTGCTGAATCTCTAAGTGCTTTGAAAGGAAAATAATTGTGAAGGAAAGAGGATATAATTTGAGGCAGTGACATTGTAGTGAGAATTAAAAAGAAAAAAATTACTTTTATGTTAATTAAAAGGATCATTCTAAATGCGAATTGGAAATATCAAATATGCTATAGTTAAAGTTCCTCAAATCGGGTTGTAAAGAGAAGAATGGCTCTGGGAAGCATCCTGACCTTTCACAAGTGAATTCCTCCACATGAGACCCTGTTCACCTCTGCCCTACTCACCTTTAGGCCTGTAACTAAACCTGCCGACATAGAGCCTTTCTTGTCAAGGTGTGATGGCATTCGTTATTGCTGGATTGAAAGGAAGCAGTCCAGGCATTTGACATAACTCCATTGTAAAATCCAATCCAACTTCTCTTTTTGGTCACTTCGACTCTTCTTTCTCTTGCATAGATAAAGATTCTCCTTGCCTTATTGAAGAACTAAATAATCAGAAAGTTGAATTTCTCACTTGTGGTGGCTCTCACACTGCCCTGCTCACAAAGGTGGGTCTACCTTTGCCTCCTTTTGACTATACATCTGTGAGGAACACTTTGTAGTGGGGAAAGCACTAGAATTTCTAGATGTGGTCAGTTAGTGTTTGTCAGGAAGGAAGGTGATTTCCCACATGTAGGACTGTCCTGATAACTTGAGGCTTTACTTTGACAGTGCTTATATTAATTATTCATTAATACAAAGACTGTTACTTCTGCATGATATTTCTCTAGAATCTGATATGCAGTTCCCTTTCCTTAGGATGGGCTGGTATTTACTTTTGGTGGTGGAAAATATGGGCAACTTGGTCACAATTCAACACAGAATGAGCTAAGACCCCGTTTGGTGACTGAGCTTCTTGGGAATAGAGTGACCCAGATAGCATGTGGAAGGTAAGTTGTAAAGTGTCCATGAAAATTGATAAAAATCAATAGTAAATTTAAATAGATAATTTAATAAAATTTCCCACAGGTTCTTTCACTGAAATATAAGTATTAAAAATTAATAAATGGGTAAAGGTACTTAACTTACATTATTGGACAATCATAATAAATCTTAATCTTAGCATACATATTTTAATTGAATTTTTCAGAAAAATAATATATTTTTTAAATTATATATCCCCCCCCCCCTTCTGCTTGTTTTTGCTGTGTTGATTTTTTTGCGTTCTTCTGTGTCTGCTTGTCTCCCCCGCGTTGCGGCGACCCGCCGAGTCAGGCGGCAGCCCTGCCTGCTCGCGGGCGGCTTGCCCTGCCGGTGGCGGCTTTGCCCCACCATGGCGACTTGCCTTCTCAAGGCAGTCTGCCCGCTCAAGGAGGCCCCAGGAACCAAACCTGGGGCCTCCCATGTGGTAAACTGGTACTCTACCAATTGAGCTACAGCCGGCCCCTATATTTTTATTAATGAATAATGTTGACCCCTTTTTCTAATACTTTTTTCCATGCATATTTTTTGGCTGCAAACTCTTCTGTCATCTCTTCCCATGACACTGATTTTATAATATTCTCTTTTGAGGGAACAGAATAATTTACTAGCATGGATAATAAAAATTATTGATTATCTTTAACAATCTAGGAAAGGTTTTTCTAAACTCATTATTAATAATGTTATGTAAATTTTTAGATTGTCACATTTGGGAAAAGACATTTCAAGTTTCTTTTGTATATGAGCTAAATAATTTCAGGGAATTTTATGTTTTTCTTGAGCAGTAACTAATTTTTTTCTAGTCTTATGGTTTACTATACAACATTTAAATTTTGATCCATTTGTATTTTTTTTTATTTTTTTAAACAAATCAATTTCATTGATACATATTAATAAAGCATACAATCCAGTCAAAGTGTACAATCTATGGTATTTGGTCTGATCACATGGTTGTGCATTCATTAATTCAGTCATTATTAGAGCATTTTCATCATTCCAATACTACTACTGCTAATAATAAAGAAAAAAACAGACAAACAAAAACTCATCACTTCTCAATCTCTCTATGCTTCCCCTGCCATACATAGTTGCTATTCTGTTTCTGTCTCCATAGTTAATTTGTATTTATATTTTGTAGAGATGGAGTCAAGCACTATGTAGTACCTTATGTCTAGTATATTATTCTTAGTATACTTCCTTTTTTCCCCCTTACTGGAAGTTTATTAATATTTTACTCTATACTACTGTCCATTGTTTGCTTGGGTTGTGTTTGCTTGATACTAACATCTTGTAATATTAACATATATTTGCTCAGTTTCAAAGAAAAACCGTCTTATATATGCAGTATTACCCATATTCATATTTCACATGAGGTTTCACTATGCTATACAGTCCCATCATATATTTTTTAGCTTTCCTTCTCATAATATACATGACCTTAGACTTTCCCTTTCAACTACTGTTAAACCCATATAATAGCACTGCTAGTTACAAACACTATGATATGCTTTCACCTTTTCTATTCATTTCCAAAGATTAGCAAAAAATGTTTTTACCAATTCTGCACAGATTAATCCTCAGCTTTCCATTCTCTAACCAAATTTGTTTTCTGGTAACCTATATTCTAGTTATTCACTCCATGAGTTTACACAATATTTTTAGTTCATAATAGCGCAGTCATATAGTACTTGTCCTTTTGTGTCTGGCTTGCTTCACTCAACATAATTTCCTCCAGATTCATCTATGTTGTCTTATGCTTCACGACTTCATTTCTTCTTACAGCTGCATAATATTCCATCATGTGTATACACTACAGTTTATCTATTCATTTGGTTGATGGATACCTGGTTTGTTTCCATCTTTTGGCAATTGTGAATAATGCCACTATGAACATCAGTGTGCAGATGTCTGTGTCACTCTTCTCAGTTCTTCTGGGTATATGCCTAGTAGTGGTTTTGCTGGGTCATGAAGCAAATCTATGTTCAACTTCCTTAGGAAATGCTAAACAGTTTAATTGATTTTTTAAATGAACAAATACATATAACTTTCTATTGCCCCTTTATTGAAATATCTTTGTAACTTTTCTGATGCATATTTATCTTTAAAAAAATAAGTCATTTTTCTTAAAAGATAAACGTGAACATGAATCACAAAGGATTACTCATTAGTATAATCACCATCTCAGGGCCTATATTCCCTTTAGTTGCCATAATTCTTTCAGGGTGGCCTGCTCTGGTCACAGTAAAGTATACTACAAAGTCAGTGGTGATTTGAATGGAATGTTCCTGAGAAGTTTGATTGTCACAGCTCTTTTATATATATAGACTGAAAACCTTGCTTGAACTCCTTGGTTAACTTAATTATTTTCTTCTTTGTTCATCAGATTCATTAATCCACTACTTGCCTGTGAGATATTGGGTGTTGGTGAGGTTAAGAAATATTTTCATGTGGATACACTTATTCTTCCTTTGGGCAATTTTTTCCATATTAAATATAAGCAAATTCAGACTCTATCCAAATATTGGGTTCATTTGTTAGATTACTGAAGCCCTTACTATAAAATATTAAGAAACTGGTATATATACTTTCAGTCTATAGACATATTCTTTTATGATCTTGGAATAAAATTACATAAATGTATAGTATTAAAGTAGACAAAGTTATTGGAATGGTATTATTCTCTGCATTCGGAATCTCTACGCTAACCAAAGATGTGTTATCACCATTTTATGTTCTTCATAATGCACATTCCCTTGAGTGGCTTGTATTACAAGTGAAAGAGCCAAGGTAGCGATGTCTTAATGCAAACAGGGGCTCCTACAGATGCAGGAGAGTGCTGAGTGCCCTGGAGAATATCTAGGAGCCATCCCCCTAAATCTTCCCATTCTTTTGGGGTCTCTTGATTATCATTTAAAAATTTTATATTTTTCATACTACCCCATAATACATCTGTTTGTTCTATTAGGAAAGAGTGTTTATACAATTTCCCAAAGAGTAAAGTTGGTAACTGTCATGTTTGAGAAGCTCTGTCTCAGGAAGATTTACTGGGTGGCTCCTGCATAAGTGTCTGAGGAGATAACCATACTCCAGGTGATGATGCTCTTCTTGGCTAATCCAGGAACTCAGTTTTTTTTTGAGGTCCCGGGGCCGGGGAGTGAACCTGGGACCACATATGTGGGAAGCTGGCACTCAACCACTGAGCCACATTGGCTCCCCAGGAACTTTTAAGATGCAAAGTCCTTAAAGTGTGGCATATACTAACCAAACTAACAAAAACTAGTATCCACGTAGCTATGTCATGAAGCATAGTTTTTGTTTTTGTTTTTTGACCAATGACCTATTGCCCCTATTCTAGGGAACTTGAGGCACTGACTTAATCTTATTTTATGTCCCACAACATATTATGCCACTTTAGTAAGGGAAATTCTCACCCTCACCATATTCAGTGTCATTTTATGCTGGGAATCGAAAACATTGCCTGTTTCTAGTTCTTAGAATTCTACTTTCCCAGTTGTGGTAATGTGTTATTTTACACTGTGTCAATAGCTCACCTCTGTCAATGCATTCTTTCTTTAGATGAGGTGCAGTGACATTGATTGGGTTTAAAACTTTCTAGTTACAGTAATATACAAGCTCACAGTTTAAACCTAGTCATCTTAATTTATGCAACAATTATTTTTGAGATTATACTCAAAGTCAATGTGGTGCTAAGCTCTGAAGATATGGACATAACTTTCAGTCCCTGCTCTCAAGAATTCCTAGGGTGGTAGGAAAGACCAGCAAACAAATCAGCAATAAAATTAGTATGATGAAGGTCTTTGGGAATGGGAGCTCAGAGACGGTGACCTAATTTATTCTTTCAGATTGGGAGAGGAGGGACTTGGAGATGGCTTCCAAGAGGTGGTGACTCTGAAGCTGAGGCTTTAAAAAGGAGTAGGAGGCAAGGGAAGATGCTTGTTCCCAACAGAGAGAGCACTATTTGCTAATGCACGGCATCGTGCAAAAGTCTTGAGGGATTCCAAAATCTTCTCAGCCACACATGTATGATTTCTTGGGTCCCAGATAACTAAATCACTAGTCTCACTCTCACTGGGCAACCTAAGTTTGGCAGCTTACTGTATTGCTGCATACTCTCATCAACATGCATAACTGAGACTTGACCACATGTGCTGTTATTTAATAGGTGGCACACACTTGCCTATGCTTCTGATTTGGGAAAGGTCTTTGCTTTTGGTTCTGGAAAAGAAGGACAACTGGGAAACGGTGGAACACATAACCAGCTGATACCACTTGTCATGAAATTGCCATCAAATGAAGAACTCAAATTTGGTAAATTCTGAGAAGCACAGCGTTTGACATAAATACCTTTTAGAGAAGTTAATTTTTCTAAGTGTGCGATGTGGCAAGGACAGCAATGTATGAATATGAAAGGACTTCATTATCAAATCACAATAACTAATCTTTTTCTCTTAACTCCTTCAGATCAGGATTAATGTGCACTCAAA
>PVKH010026469.1:0-13203 GCA_004027955.1 Chaetophractus vellerosus
CAGCACCTTCCTTTTCCACAGAACTCCTGGAGTCTTTCCAGGCAGACCTAGAAGACTCCTCCTGTCCCCTTCCCTCCTCACGCAAATCTCGGGCAGCAGAGCCCTTCCCCCACGCCCAGGCAGGCACCTCAGTCACCCCGTCGCTGTCCGCCTGAGGCAGGGCTCCAGACGGCCTGGCTACAGTGGACACTGCAGTGCAGCCCGCAGCCGGCGCTAAGAGCTTTCCGGAGCCCACAGACCACACCCTGCCCTGCTGGCCCTGCTGCACATGCTTCAGGCACGGCTGCTCTCAGACGGACGCGGTCTGACCATCCACTGGGCTCTCAGTGTCTGAGTCACTCCTTGATCCTCACAATGTGGCAGTAAACACCTGCAGCACACCTGTGTGTGTGTGCATATCTGTGGCACGTATTAGTGCAGGTGGGACGGACGGACAAGGGAACATCCGTTTGCAGTTCAGGGGATTTCTCTACGATACCTTTCAGTCTGACAGAAAGCAGTGACAATACTGTGTATCTTCCACCTTGTCCATTTCCAGATTACTTTCATCATCCCAAACCAAAACTCGGACTCACTAAAAATAACTCCCCATTTTCCCTTCCCCACATCCCTGGTAACCACTATTCTACTTTCTGTCTCTATAAATTTGCTTATTTTAAGTATTTCATATGAGAGAAATCAGACCATACTTGTCCTTTGAGTCTGGCTTATTTCACTCAACACGGGGTCTCCAAGGTCCATCGATGTTGCAGTGTGTACCAACACTCCACTTCATTTTATGGCTGAAAACATTCCATTGTATGGATAGACCACATCTTGTTTATCCACTTATCAGTTGACGGACACTTGGGTTGCTTCCAGCTTTTGGCAAGTCTGAATAATGCTACAATGAACACTGGTGTCCAAATAACTGTCTGAGACCCTGTATTCAATTCTTTGAAGTACAGTGAATTGCCAGGTCACATGGTAATTCCGTTTAAATTTCAGAGTATGGCAGCCTGAAATTATTTTATTAATCCCCAAAAGAGAAAGATTATGTTTTCAAATTAATCTATTCCTCTGGGCGTGATACCTTTTGATTGCATTAAATTCATTTGAGGGTCCTTTGATTAGATTACTTGATGAGATCATTTTAGGGCTTTTGATTGTACTGTGGCGAGTGGGGCATAATTGATGTTGAGTCTCTGCCTGATTGCTGGGTCTGATAAAAATGGAGACACAGAGAGAGACAGACAGACACAGGAAGAGGAAGCTGCCATATCTGATCCTGTCACGTGAGAGAGTTCTTGCCCACAGCTGGGCTGCAAAGAGAGAAGCCCTTGAGAGGCTCAAAGTGCCGAGGCCCCGAGAGAGAGGGAGAGGAGGCCTGGTAAGAGACAAGCCCTATGCCGGGTTTGCCTATGGCTGCAGAGAGGCGAGGCGTTGGCAGAGATCAGCGCCATCTTGCTTTGCCACGAGCCTGGACAACACAGGAGCAACAATGGCTGCCTTTGGTGAGATAGCACCTCTTATGGCGCCTCCATTTGAACTTTTCATGGCCTTGAAACTGTAAGCTTTTACCCCAAATAAATCCCCCTTATATGAGCCAACCTATTTCTGGTACTTTGTATCAGCAGCCCTTTGGCTGGCTAAATTACCAACAAAGCACCAAATTGTCTTCCACAGCAGCAGCTCCATTTCACATTCCCAAGAACAATGTACAAGGGTTCCTATTTCTCCCCATCCTCACCAACACTTATTTTCCATTTCATTAAATAATCGTCATCCTAGCAGGTGTGAAGTGGTATCTCATTGTAGTTGTAATTTGCATTTCTCTAATACCTAAGGATGTCGATTATCTTTTCATGTACTTATTAGCCATTTGAATATCTTCATTAGAGAAATGTCTCTTCAAATACCTGGCCCATTTTTTAATTGGGTTGTGTATTTTAGTTGGCCAAAGGGGTGCTGATGCAAAATACCAGAAATCTGTTGGCTTTTATAAAAGGTATTTATTTGGGATAGAAGCCCATAGTTACCAGGCCATAAAGCATAAGTTACTTCCCTCACCAAAATCTATGGCCATGTATTGGGGCAAGACATCTGCCAAGAGTTCAGGCTTCCTGGGTTCCTCTCTTCCTGGGGCTCCCTTTCTCTCTGGGCTCAGCTGCTCTGATCCTCTGTGTGCTCACTTCCCAGGCTCCAGCTCAAAACTCCAACCTCCCTTCTCTGTGGTGCAGTTTCTCTGTGAATCCCTGCCCACCAACGGGGCGGGGACTCAATGTCCTACGGACATGGCCCAATCAAAGCCCTAATCATTTAATCAAGTAAAAGTAAAACCTCTGAATCCAATACACTCTAATACGCCCATAGGTAAAGATTAGTTTTCAAACATAATCCAATATTTCTTTTTGGAATTCATCAATAATATCAAACTGCTACAGATTGTCTTTTTGTTGTTGAGTTCTTTATATATTCTGGATATTAAACCCTTATTATGGGGAGCAGATGTGGCTCAAGCAGTTGAATGCCTGCCTCTCACATGGGAGATTCCGGGTTTGGTTCCCGGTGCCTCCTGAAAAGACAAAAACAAACAACAAGCAAAACAAATGAAAAAAGCTAACTCAGGGAAGCCAATGTGGCTCAGTGGTTGAGTGCTGGCTTCCCACATAAGAGGTCTCGGGTTCATTCCCCAGCCCTGGTACCTAAAAAAAAAAAACAAAAACAAAAACAAACCCCAAAACAACCCTTATCAGATACATGGTTTCCAAATATTATCTCTCATTCTGTAGGTTGTCTTTTCACTTTCTAGCGAATACTGTTTTTGTTTTGTTTTGTTTTGTTTCTTTAGGAGGTGCCAGGGATTGAATTTGGGACCTTGTACATAGGAAGCAGGTGCTCAATCAGTGATCTACATCCGCCCCCCAATGAGAGTTGGTTTTTTTGTTTTGTTTGTTTTTAGGAGGAACTGGGGATCAAACCCAGGACCTCCTACATGGGAAGCAGATGCTCAAACACTTGAGCTACATCTGCTCCCCTCTTGTTAATATCCTTTGATGCACAAGAGTTTTTAATATTGACGAAGTCCATTATCTATTCTTTCTTTTGTTGCTTGTGCTTTTGGGTATAGAATCTAAAAATCCATTGCCTACTCCAAAGTCCTGAAGATATTTCCCTATGTTTTCCTGTAAGAGTTTTATAGTATTAGCTATTATACTTAGGTTGTTATCCAATTTAAGTTAATTTTTGTATTGGTGAGAGGGAGGCATCCACATTCATTCTTTGGCATGTGGCTTCCAGTTGTACAGCACCGTTTGTTGAAGAGACTATTTTTTCCCCATTGAATGGATGTGGCACCCTTGTTGAAAATCAACTGGCCACAGATGTGTGGATTTAACTCTGGACACGCAATTCTATATCAACGGTCTATATGAAAGTTTTTGTCTTTCATCACTGAGTATGATGTTTGCTGTGGGTTTCTCATAAATGATCCTTATCATATTGAGTAGTTTCCTTCTATTCCTAGTTTTTTGTTTTTATCACAAAAGGATGTTGGATTTTGAGAAATTGCCTTTTTTACATCGGGATGTGGTTTTTTTTTTTTTCCCTTCATAAATTAATGTGGTGTATTACATTGATTGATTTTCTTATGTTGAGCCATCCTTGCATTCCTGGAATAAATTCCCCTAGGTCATGGTGTATAATCCTTTCAGTACACTGTGACTTTTGAAGCTTTTTGTGGATCCCAGAAAAGACCATATTCTTGGAACAATCCATTCATGTGGGTATAGGACCATCTGATTGGACTGGATTCAGATGGGGGACTTTGACTGGATTGCTTCAGTGAGACAGGACCCAGGGTGGGTCTTGGTCCTCTTGCTGGAGTCCTTTATAAATGGGAGAAACATGCAAAGATGCACAGAGGAAAATCCAGAGAGATAGAGAGAAGGAGCCCAGGAGCTCAGAGAAGAACCTAGGAGAGAGGAAGTCACAGACAGAGCAGACAGAAGCTGAAGTAATGAGAACTGGAAGAGAAGCAGATGTCTCCATGTGCCTTGCCACATGGGAGGAGTCCAGGATCGCGTGCAATTGACCTTCGGTGAGATAGCATCTCTGATGATGCCTTGATTTGGACATTTTCACAGCCTCAGAAATGTAAGCTTTTAACCTAATAAATTCCCATTATAAAAGCCAACACATGGGAGTGGATGTGGCTCAAGTGGTCGAGTGCCTGTTTCCTACATGGGAGGTCCCGAGTTCAGTTCCCGGTACCTCTTAAAAACAAAAAAACAAACAACAAGCAAACAAACGAAAAAAACAACTCAAGGGAGCTGATGTGGCTTAGAGGTTGAGGCTGGCTTCCCACATACAAGGTCACGGGTTTAATATCCGGCCCCAGAACCTTAAAAAAAAAAAAAAGCCAACATATTTCCTGGCGTATTATTGCTCTCAATAGCTTTTAGCAAACAAAAACATATACCATTGGATTCAGTTTGCCAATATTCTGTGGGGAATTTTTACATCTGTATTTATAAGGGATATTGGTCTGTAATTTTATTCTCTTGTGCTGTCTTTATCTGGCCTTGCTAACAGGGTAATGCTGGCCTCATGGAATGAGTTAGGAAGTCATCCCTCCTCTTATATTTTTTGAAAGAATCTGAGAAAGATTGGTGTTAAATCCTCTTAAATGCTTTATAGAATTCACCATTGAAACTACAGTGGTTTGTACCCCAGGAAAACATGTTCTTATCTTAACCCATTCCTATGGGTGTGAACCCATTCTAAGTGGGACCTTTTGATGAGTCTACTCCCATTAAGGCTTGGCCCACCTGAATCAGGATGGGTCTTAATCCTATTATTAGAGTCCTTTTTAAGCAAAATGAAATTCAGACACAGCGAAAGGGCAAGCCACAGGAAGAAGATAAAGGCAATAGAACCCAGAGAAGCAACGAGAGGAAACCATGTGCAGTGCCATGTGACAGAAAAGCCAAGGACTAAGAATCACTGGCAGTCAGCCCCAGAATGCCTCAATCTTCTGGGTGAAAGCATCACTTTGATGACATGGTGATTTTAGACTTCTCCTAGCCTCAAAACAGTGAACCAATAAATTCCTACAGTTTAAGCCAACCCACTGCATGGTATTTGTTTTAGCAGCCAGGAAACTAAAACAGAAACCATCTGGTCCTGGACTTTCCTTTGTTGGAAGGTTTTTGATAACTGATTCAATTTCACTCCTTGTAACAAGCCTGCTGAGATTTCCTATTTCTTCTTGGGTCAGATTAGGTAATTTGTATGTTTCTAGGAGTTTGTCCATTTAATTTACGTTTTCTAAATTGTTGGCATATAATTGTTCATAGTACCCTCTTATAATCCTTTTAATTTTTGTAAGGTCAGTAGTAATGCCCCACTTTCAATTGTGTCCTCTTTGTCAGACTGACTAAAGGTTTGTTGATTTTATTGATCTTTTAGAAAACCAACATTTGGTTTTATTGAGTCTGTTATTTTTCTTTTCTCTATTTCATTTATCTCTGTTCTAATATTTAATTTCCTTCTACTAACTCTGGATTTGGTTTGCTCTTCTTGTTCTTTTTCTTTAGGTGTGAAGTTAAATTATTGATTTGTGATTTCTTCTTTTTCAATGAGGGCATTTAGAGCTATACATTTTCCTGAGCACTGACTTCACTGCATCTTATAAGTTTGGGTATACTGTGTTTTAGTTTTCATTTGTCTCAAAGATATTTCCTAATTTCCCTTGTGACTTCTTCTTTGACCTATTGGTTGTTTAATAGTGTGTTGTTTACTTTCCACATATGTATACATTTTCCAGTTTTCCTTGTTATTGATATCTAGCTTTATTCCATTGTGGTCTGAGAAGTTACTTTATATGATTTCAATATTTTAAAATTCATTAAGATTTGATTTGTGGCCTAATGTAAGTTTGTTCCACGTGTACTTGAGAATAATGTGAATTCTGCTGTTGCTGGGTTAAGTGTTCTATATATGTACACTAGGTCTAATTGGTTAACAGTGTTGTTCAAGTCCTGTTTCCTTATTGACCTTCTGCGTAGAGGTTCCACCAATTATTGAAAATGCCTGTTTCCTACATGGGAGGTCCCGAGTTCAGTTCCCGGTGTATTGACATCTCCAACTATTATCATGGAATCTCCCTTCAATTCTGTCAAGTTTTGCTTTGTATATTTTGGGGCTTTGTTGGGATATGCATATATGTTTATAATCATATTGTCTTGCTAGATAGAACCTTTCATCAATATGTAACATCTTTCCTTGTCTCTTGTAATCTTCTTTGACTTAATGTATATGTTGTCTGACCATAATACAGCCACACTGACTCTCTTTTGATTACTTTGCATGGAATATCTTTCCCACCCTTTTGCTTTCAACCTCTTTGTGTCTCTGTATCTAAAGCGAGTCTGTTGTAAACAGCATATGGATGGATCATGCTTTTTCATCCAATCTGTCTATCTTTGCCTTTAATAGGGGAGGTTTAATCAGGGAAGTTTTTTTTTTTTTAAGATTTATTCCCCCCTCCTCCCCCCCCGTTGTCTGCTCTCTGTGTCCATTCACTGTGTGTTCTTCTGTGTCTGCTTGTCTTCTCTTTAGGCGGCACTGGGAACTGATCCTGGCACCTTCCAGAGTGGGAGAGAGGCACCCAATCTCTTGCGCCACCTCAGCTCCCTGGTCTGCTGCATCTCTTATTTTCTCTCCTCTGTGTCTCTTTTCGTTGCATCATCTTGCTCTCCTGTGCAGGTCAGCACTCCGCGCAGGCCAGCACTCCACACGGGCCAGCTTGCCTTCACCGGGAAGTCCTGGGAATCAAATCCTGGACCTCCTATATGGTGGACAGGAGCCCAATCACTTGAGCCACATCTGCTTCCCAGGGAAGCCTTTTTAAAAACACAGATTTGTGGCCTGTAACCTGGAGATTATTGTGCTTACTGTTCTGTTTGATAATGAAAAATCAGAAATGGCCTATCTTACAAGAGGGACTGATTTAAATAAATAGTGGCCCAGAAGTATCCTGAAATAGAATACAGGGATGAAAAATGATGTCGTGGACAAATATATGAAGATGTGGAGGTGTTTATGATTTACTAACTGAAAAAGTCATATTATAAACAGCAAACACATCCTGAATTCACCAAAGCCTCTATTCTCTACAGTCTCTCTCGAGAAAGCTGTGCAGAAACCATGCTCACAGACATGCTGTGGGGGCTGCTCTGGGATGTGCTTCAGGATTTTCTACAGGGAGCTTGTGTTACATTTTCATGATAAGAAATCTTTTATTGAAAGACAATTCTTTTTGAGTAAGGAAAATGAAAGTAGATTTTTACAATTATATCCTCCCCCCCATCACGCTCTCCTTGTCCTGGGATTTTATAGTTATAGCACTGTCCTGGAGGAACTGTGGAGAAGGAAGGGGCTTGCCCAGTTTGGAGGCAGGTAGTTCTGGGACTCTGATTGGAGCAGGGTTTGGTTTTCTGTGAGCAGTGGCCCGGAGGAGGGCAGAGGCCTAGGAATAGCATGAGGGGGCCAGGAGTGCCCCATGCTCGAGTGTAGACTCCCCCACCTCTCCCAGGCACGAGAGTGTTCACCGGCAATCGGGAAGCACCTGTGAGTGGAGGGGCGATCCCACTGTGAACAAGAGCTGCTGGAGTGACTTTCCATTACGGAAGATTAGGGCCTGCTCTTTTAGGGCATTTTATACCCAAGAGCTCCAAGTTAAGTTCTGTCTTGAAATAGGCCACATGACCCCATTCCCTCTGCCCTCTGCCCTCACAGAGGTTCTGTGGCCAAGGCATGTCCTTCCCCACGCGCCCATGTGGCGAGCTCTCGGGATTTTGATGAAGGAGGTGATTCCTCCCCACAGCCCGACATGGTGCTCTGTGCCAAGCAGCAGCAGGCTGGTGGCACCACTTACCAGCAGCAGGTCCATGGTGTTGAGCCGGCACAGCTCCTGGTTGATGCTGGGGGTGTTGGTATGCAGCAGGGCAGCCATGAGGCGGGCACCGTGGAGACGGGCATTGCCCAGAGGCTCCTCCAGCACGCCAATGGTGGTCAGGATCGCTTGTTTCTACAGACACAGGAAGCACCATACACCAGAAGTGACCAGCACTGCCAACCCCTCTGCTTGCAGGATCTCTACTTCTTGATTCACAGGTGCTTCTGCTCTGTGGGTGCTAGACTCCAGGGAGATGTGAGTTGAGAGGTGTGTGCCTACTGACCCCACCATGCCCTCAGGGCCTTAGAGAGGGAGAGCAAGCAAGGGTAGTAGGACTGTTGTGGGCCTGCATTCTGGGGCAGCCCAGGGGACTCTATTCTGACCCTGCCAGGACAAGGGGATGTCTCCTCAGTGCATGAGGTGTGTCTACGCTGGGACCCGTATGGATGCAGTGTTCTCCCGGCCCCCCATCCAGTGCAGGCCACCATCATTCCAGTTACTGGATGCCTGTTCTGCGCTAGGCACTGTTCTAGGTGACAAGCTGAACAGAGTCCTGCCTTCTGAAGCTGCTTTCTAGTGGCAGAAACAATAAACAAATGGATAAAATATACTATATGGGAGATCATGGTGGGTGCCAAGGAGAAGATTCGGGGTGTGAGGTGAACCTGGGTCTAGGTGACACTGGATGGACAAGGAAGGCAGCCCTGAATGAGCAAGGGGTGGTCGCGAGCCCTACAGCACTGCACCCTCCCCATAGGACCACGCACCACCCACAGCTGTGGGGCTGAGCAGAGGGTCTGCCCCCAACTCAAAGGCCAGACCTATGGTGACTGTTCTCACTTCTGAACTCACACCTGCAATGATCCCCTAGTTCAGAAGGCAGAAGAATCACCTGGGGAGTCTGCAAAAGGCCAGGTTCACAAGCCTCACCTACAGAGACTGACACCGACGTTCAGCAGATCTGGGGCAGCCCTGGGCACCTGCCCAGGTAGTTTGGAAGGAGGTCTGAGAACAGCAGTGGGTGGGAGCATGCACCCCCACCACACGCTGCCACGCCCTGGCTAGGAGAAGGTCTGTGCTTCTCTTGCCAGGCGGTCCACATCTGTTCAAGGTAATTTACCTTTGGTGGGCGGAGCAGAAGTTGATGAAAATCCTTTAGTCTTGGCGCAATGCCGTACAAGATGCTGCTGTTGACGGGGTGTGCCCTTTCGAGTCCTTGAGAAAAGGCGTCCACCAAGCCCTCTGCCCTGTGGAAGTGACAGCAGATGTAGACATGGGAGCGTGATGGGACTTCACCCTGCCCAAAGTCTCAACCCTGCACCTTCTTCCAAAAGCTATTTTTCTCTTCCCAAAAAGAAATCTTGAGAAGGAAACTACTCATGGCCTCCACACATTTTTGGTGATTGGTGTGATGGAACGAGGCAGTTAGGGAAGCAGCTGCGTATTTCTACATGGGCTTCTGAAGAAACAAAAATCAGCATTCTGGCTGCCTGACTAAAGGAAAGGATCATAACTTTGTAATTCTACTTTCAGGTAATAAACTAATAAATATGTATTAGGTAACAAAAACCTTCCCGTCCTCCAGGGTGGCTGACTCTGTCCACTGGTTGTCTGTTCTGACGCCTCCCATATGGGGTGAGCCCTGCACAGGGGCCCTCAGGGTGCAGTCCTCCCTCACCATCCACACTCTGCACCCTGACACCCACGCCCACGAGCACCTCTGCCCAGGCCCCTGCATGCTGTGCACACACCTACCAGTCCCATGTGCGCTCACTTCCTAATACCTGGGGCTCCCTTGTACCTACCCCTCCTTGCTGACCAGCTGTTGCCCACTAGCCAGTGCCCATGCCGTTCTCTTATGCCCACAGCACTGGACATGTGCATCACTGTTTGCATGTTCACCCCCATTCCAGACAGGGAAGAAGCAGAGCAGGGGCTGTGTCTCAGTTCCTTTGTCTGCTAAGTCCCACTGTGTCGGTCTCATGGGAGGTGTTCAAGTAAATACTTAATGAGTAAGAAAGCGTGCTGGAGCACAGCTGCCTTGAGACAAAGCCCTGAACACAATGCTCAGCAGATGGTACTTCGTAGGAGCACACACATGTGCATGTGTGTAGGTATGCATGCATGTATGTGTGTGCATGTATCTGTGTATATGGTACTTAGGAGACAAATATAAATAAAACACAGTCCTTGTGGCAGTTTGAGATTATTTATGAATCCCAAAAAGAGAAAGATAATGTTTATAAACTAATCTATTCCTCTGGGTGCAACACCCTTTGATTGCATTAATTCCTTTGATTATATTACTTGATAAGGCCTTTTTATTGGACAACATCAGTGAGGTGTGACTCAGGTTGAGTCCCCACCCCCTTGCTGGGTCTGATATAAATGGAAACACAGAGGGAGACTCCCTCAGGCAGACACAGGAAGAGGAAGCCAACATGTTTGATCCTGCCATGTAAGAGAGAGCATCACTTGAACACAAACCCCAAGAGGCTGGGCCCACGGAAAGCAGCTCAAAGGAGACAGTGAACCCAGAAGGGAAGGCTGAAGCCTCAGCAGAGATCAGCGGCCATCTTGCTTCACCATGTGGCAGCTGACTTTGGTGAGAAAGCACCTCTGATTGTGCCTTGATCTGGACTTTTCACGGCCTTGAAACTGTAAGTTCTTACCCCAAATAAATCCCCTTTATAAAAGCTAGGGGAGTGGATGTAGCTCAGTGGTTGAGCTCCTGCTTCCCAAGTATGAGGTCCTGGGTTCAATCCCCGGTACCTCCTAAAAAAAAAAAAACAAAAAAAAGCCAACCCATTTCTGGTACTTTGCCTTGGCAGCCCTTTGGCAAAGTAAAACAGTCCCTGATTTTTAAGTAACTGTATGTTAAGTAAAGAATACCGTACTAGAACATATATGTGAGCAGTCCTTGGAGGAAGCCCACTTACCTACTCCACATACCCCTGTTTAACGCACTGGCAAACTGGTCACAGTGGTTGCCTCTGAGATGGGGCCCAGGATGGACAGTGGTGCTCAAAGGGAGCTTATCCTTAATTGTGAAGTTACATTTTTTACAAAGAGAGTATATTCATGTTACTACCCACGTAATTAAAAATTAATTAAAAACACAAACAAGCATCAGTACAGACCACTCAACAGGGCAGTCATGTAACTGAAGTATCAAATTCAGCTTTCATAAAAGGTTTTCTCCTCATGAAAGAAAGAGGCTCACCCAGCCCGCCTGGTTTCCAACAAGGTGAGTAAAACCTGTGTCCCACTGACGAGGCAATTTTCGGTCTGGTCTCCATCAAACATGTTCTTCAGAAGCTGCTCCACACAGCCCTGCCTGTCGGAGACACACGCAGTCAGTGCCTGGTGAAGGGGCTCACGAGCCTCGTGCTCATTCAGGGCAATCTCCTCTCCCCTCTGGAGGACCCCAGCAACACCCTTCAACCCAGGAGGAGCTTTGCTCTGGAGAAGGGAACAAGTCAGGCTCACGGTCCCCCCTGCTGAGGCTGAATTGACTCCCTGGACCCGCCGCAGACCGAATTGGGGAAAGGACTTCAAAGCCAGCTCATCAAGATGTGGGTCGGCACAGGCAGCCTACTGTCTCCAGGGCCCAGAGGGACTCAGAGAACTCACGATTCCAGCACAGCAAGGAGGGGGTCAGGCTCTGAAGGCCCCTGCAGCTGACCGCTCTGGTCCCTGCCCAGCCTGATGATGTCACACAGGGTCTGAGAAGCGTTGGACTGCCTCTGAGAAAGCAAAGGACACCCAGAAGCCATCAGTGCTGACGGGGGGCGTGAACGGAAGCGCCTCCTCAGGGTTATCTCAAGAAACTGGACAGATGGAGGCACACGTGCTACTACTTAGTTCTCTGAAAGATATTTTCTACTCTCTAAACTCGTTTTCTGCAAAGTCCATCTAGTTCACATCAAAGATGTCTGATTTTGCCTTTTCCATTGTGAAAATGAAGATCTACTTAGACTGTTTTTTTCAGTAGTACTTAGCAATCCCAAAGAATCAAAAATGGTCAGAAAAGCTATGTAGATATTTTTCTGTACCATGTTTTGAGATATACTGTATATGTGACCATGTTGATACTGTATTTTAAATTTAATAAAAATAGCTACTGGTATTCAGGATGAATCATGTGAGCTAATGAAAAGAAGGAAATTGTTACAGAGAAAATAAAGGACCCAACTTTCCTAGGAAAATGCTAGCTCCTATGGGAGCTTGGAGACAGATGCCCTGTCCTGCAGGCTGAGCAGTAACAGAGAGACAGCAGCCTAGTAAAGAGAGAAACACCATCACTGCATCTTCCCATATTTGTGCGGTCAAAACACGCTAATGCACACGCCAGGGGAACACCAAGCCGAAGGAAATGCTTGCACAACCATTTTCAGGGAGAAAAAAAAAAAGCAGCTGGGCTGGCTAAGGGGCACTGTGCAGCCTCTGGATGACAGAAGGCCAGCTAAGGTGGCTGCTTGGCCCTGGCGCTCTCCTCGCCAAGGGGCAGCTTAGGCCACTTCAGGACACTCTGTGCTCACCACAGACTCACAAGGGCCAGCCCCTGTCAGGGTGGATGGAAAAGCTTCCCCTACTCACAGGCCTGGCCCATGGAGAAAACGCAAGGCCGACATGAAACAGCTTCAGTGCTCCAGCAAAGAGCAGCACAGGTGGCAGAGTGAGTCCTCAGAGGACAGCGCACATGCGTGTGTGCGCACGTGTGTGCACAAGGGTATTTGTACTGCATGGGAAAAGGCCTGATAACGCTGGTTCCACTGAGAAAGGGGTTTGGTGGCTGGGGCAGAGAAAGCTCCGGTTCTGCTCCCCCTATGCTTTCATACTCGTGGGGCAGCGTCTCACACGGTGCCCAATGAGTCACACCTTGGGTGACCCCTCCTGGAGTGTGGGCTGAACCTAGCGACTCCCTTCTGACATACAGGATACAGCAAACATGATGGGATGTCGCTTCCAAGGTCTGGTTTCAGACAGACCCTGGCATATGCCTTCCTTGCCCCTTCCTTCCCCCTCACCTGCTCCGAGGGAAGCCAGGCACCCTGTGGAGGGGCCCACGTGGCCCTGAGCAGACCCTCCACCAGCTGAACCCCGAGACGCCTGCAGCCTGTGAGAGAAAACCTGCGCCAGGCCCCAGCTAAGCCATGCCCAGATCCCTGACCCACAGATACTTTAAGGTAAGACATGTTTGTTGTTATAAGCTGCTACGTTTGGGGGCAATTTGTTGCTCTGCTATAGGTAACAATAATATT
>PVKH010026470.1:0-13222 GCA_004027955.1 Chaetophractus vellerosus
AAATCAACTCACTGATGATTAAAGTTCATGAAATGCCCTCTTATTACAATTAGCCTAGTGCTTGCTTGACCAAACAACTGGGCACCATTACCTGGACAAGTTGACACATTAGCCTAGCCATCACAATCCTCTTAGTGGAGTCTTTTATAAACGGAGGAATAATAAGCCACAGATCCAGAAAAGAACTTCAGAGACAGGGAGAAACCCAGAAGCTGAGAGAGAAGGCCCCAGAAGCCAGAAGCTGATATCCATGAACCTAGAAGCTGAGAAGAACCCACTTAAGCTAGAAGCTGAAAGCAAGGAGGCCCAGAGGAGAGGGAAAATATTAGAGGTCACAACCATGTACTTGATTGCTCACAGCTGAAGCTCAGGGAGAAAGGATCTCCTGATGATGCCTTGATTTGGATACACTGCTGGCCTCAGAGCTGTTTAACCTAATAAATCTCCATTGTAAAAGCCAACCCATTTCTGATATATTGCTCCCAGCAGCCTTTAGCAAACTTAAACAGTATCTTATATAAGACTTTCTACTTTTTTATTTGTTTCAAGAATTCTTATTGAAACATCTTTATAATGACTGCTTTAAAATCCCTATCAGATAATTCCAACATGGGGTTCCCCTCAGTGTTACTGCCTGATGATTGTCTTTTCTCATCCAATCTGTGATTTTCTTGATTTTTGGTATGACAGTCACAAACACATAAATAATAAAGACACCAGACCCTCTTCACCTGCCAGAAGTGTCCATAAGCCTGCTTGTTACAATCAATTTCTGTCCAAAATTTCTTCATGTGAAAAGGTGCCCCTGCCGAACAGCTCCCCTGTCACCCCAAACCCCTGAGTTCTGGACAAGAAAAAGCAATTCTCAGAAAGGGAAGCCATCATGCCAAAAAAAAAATTGCCATAAAGAGACCCTTGACTACTAACTCAAGTTACTAAACAAATTTTTACAAGGGTATAAAAAAAGACATTTGTAACTTCAAGGTACTAAGGAGCTGAGGGAGTGAAGCAGTCCTCCTGGGGGTTGTGCAGTCTCTCTTTCTACATCCAGAATAGTGAGGGAAGAAAGGCAACAACTTATTTTAAAAGTTTGAGCCAGTGGTTTTATTTATAAACATTATATATACAAAGGACGTATATATTAAATATGATTTTTATGCAAATTGTGCACAGTGTCTTAAACTTTGCTTTTCACTGTCTCATGGAGGTCATTCCATGGTTGTATATATAGATCTGCCTAATTGTAAACAATCATGTATATTATTCTCTTGTATACATGCAATATAATTTATCTTATCTGTCCCCTACAAATGGACATTTAGATGATTTTTCATATTTTTCCTATTACAAACATTACTGGAGGGTGTGCAAATGCTGTGTTTGCAAATGTCTGCAGGATAATTGCTACAGGTCAAATTCTGATTTATGTTTGTCCCATCTTTGTGTCTTCTTTTATTGGAAGCATCATCAGTACAGAAAAGGGACAGAAAAACACTGATTTTAGAAAGGCTTAATAATCATCACCATTAAGAAAGCTTTGATATTTTAGGGCACAATAAACCCATCAAATGTTGAGCAGCATTAAATAACAAATGAGAAACATAATACATTGGTCTTTTAAAACTAATTTTTGAGACCACTTGATTTTCTTTAGCTCACATTTAAAGTCAAGTGTTGATTTTTCAACTCTGTTATGTTCTAAATCCTCCAGCTAAAACTTTCCAAATGGATTGCACTTTGCCTGTGTTGGCTTTCTAAAGCTTCTTTTAATAAACATTTGTCAGTATTCTATCATTCTGAGAGTTAGAATAAATTGTTCCATTGGTTTATATGAAGATGGCTTGGTCATCCAGAAAATTTACCTCAGGAAGTTGTAAAACCCTGATCATGTTTCAGTTATTAGGAATTCCAAATTGAAAATTAATCTTCCTCAGACTTTTAAGAAATTCCTCCTATCATGGAAATAAATTTGAAATCAGCCTCTTTTTTTCATGTCCACCTGCCATTTTTATAAAAGTCAAAACCATATGTGCTGGGCCTTTGAAGTACAATTTTGTCCTCTAATGATATCTTTCACATAGCAGTATTATTCCACCAGCCCTAACTTCGCATTGCCCAACTGGAGCCAAATTCAGCAGAGGAATGACAAATGCATGTGCAGATGGGTGATACTAAGGTAACAAATGACCACAGCCTATGAAGTTACAATCACGAAAAATGTCAACAAGTTGCCCAGATAAAATGACATACAAAATGAACCAATATATGCTGAATACAAAGGGTGATTTCTGGTTTGAATTACAAAATCAATTTTTCTTACATGAAATGACTCTTAGAACAGAGGATCTATTGTTTGTTTGTTTTTTTCTCAAGTACATGTCACAGTCTTCTGCTACATAATTGTGATTAATGTGTACTGATTCACTTACTTTGCACAGTAAACGGGACGATTTTTGTTAGTAAAATATAGGCTTCACTGAACTGAACAAATACAAATTCTAATCATAAAGTCCTAAACATCAATATCATTGATAAAAACTTTGTGGTAAGTTATTTTTTTATGCTCATATTAACTCAGAGGTATTAAAAGTAGAAAGCTTTTACCCTGCTAATGTCAATTTATGGAATGTTTGCTGCGTGGGGTAGAATCCTTTAGAACACAGAATGGGCTTCAGCCTTCAGAAAAAAAAAATTGAGGCAATAAAAAGGAAGCCATTTTGAGGGATAAATGATATAGCCCTTGGGTAGGTAAATGTAAAAACCAGATGGAAAAGAAAATCAAAAGGGAAGCAGTTCCATTTTTCAACCACACATAACTAAGGTAACTACAAAATGCTTTAAAGTCTAAGTTACAGTGCCTTGTTTTCTGCATACCAACCATTATAAACTTATCATTAAGGAATTCTGGAAACATTTTGGAAAGAGAAATATGCAATTTTCTTCCATGTTCATTATTCAAAATGTGTCAAAAGTATTGAGTCTACCCCTGTAAGAAAACTTCATGTATAAAATATGTTTTTAACCAAATCCACTAATTATTCTTTGGGTCTCAAAATCCTTAAGTATACTGGCTCTGTAAGATAATTCCTTTTTGAATACTTTGAAAAATCTATATACTAAGCTTCAAGTAGAAAACAACTAATCTAAAGCATCCTAACCCATTTGCCATTGCACAATGATGTTACCAATATAGATAAGAGCACTCCCTAAGATATTGTAACAGGGAAATACGTGGAATGGCTGGTCCCTGGGCGAGCAGCCACCATCCAGAAGCAGACTCCTTCATGTGGGTCTCCTCGATGGGCACTACAGTGGAGCAGGTTCTGATGGCTTGACTCTCACTTACCCCAGCGGGCAGGGCATGGAGAGTGATATTCACACTTGCTACTCCATTGCAGAGTGCCCAGAGCTCCTGCCAAGTTGCTCCCACACAATGTCATCTCCATTAGTAGACAGGACAACATGCACCTCTGTGGAGCTGCTGGAGCAGTTTGTGTTGCAGCCTCTAGTGGGAGCAGCCTGAAACACAAGGAGCAGCTGGTTAGGGTGGGGCGTGCGCAGGTATTTTTCAAATTAGAAGTTTATTATTGTTTAAAATGTTTGTGTCCTGGATTCAAAATTAATTCATATTAAAATACTTGATACTAAAATTTGTCAAGAAAATACAAATTGAAACCACAATTGATTTTATTACACATTCATCAGAATGGCTAAAGTGAAAAAGGCTGGTAAAATCAAGGGTTGACAAAGATATAGAGCAACTTGATCTCTTATGCATTGCTGTTGGGAATGTGAAATGCTACACAACCACGAACAAATTCTGTTTGGCAGTTTCTTAAAAAATTAAATCTACATCAACCATATATCCAGCTATTCTACTCCTTGGCATTTATTTAACCAACAGAAATAGAAATATATGTCCAAACAAAGATTTGTACAGGAAGGTTCATAGCAGCTTTTATCACAACAGCTCAATACTGGAAACAACCCAAATGCCCATCAACAGGTGAATGGATAAACAAAATGTATATATTCATATAATGAAATATTACTCCGCAATAAAAAGAAACAAACTATAGATATATGAAACAACATGGATGATTTTAAAAATAGTTTGTTGAATGAAAAAGCCAGGCCCAAATTGTATATAGAATATGCTTTCATTTATATAAAATGCAAACTGATGTATATTGACAAAATGCATGTCAGTTGTTGCCTCTGGCCAAGAGCAAAGGAAGTGATGGACGGCAAAGGGGTGCAGGGAATCTTTGAGGGTGAAGGAAATGTTCTATAATATTGCTCATGGTAGAGGTTCATGGATATATATATCTATCAAACCTCATCAAATATTATACTTTGATGTAATTATTGTACATATCCTCGAAAAAGTTGATTAGAAAAAGTCATATTATAACAAAAAATGTCAAACTTATATTTGTGAATGAAATCAAAGAAATGTCTGATTAAATATATACTGACTAAAATACAAATGTTAATATGTATAATTATTAAAATTTTTCCCTTATATTATTATGGAAAAAGAATACTTTCTCTATGGTTTTTTCAAGAATTTGAAGACATCATATAAAATATATAAGTTCAGAATTATATATGGTCATTTCAAATATAAAGTTGGATACTAAAAAATGTGTGGATTAGAATTCTTGTTTCTCATTTTAATATTTAAAATGATTTTTACTTGGATGTTGAGTACAATTTCAATAGTTGCTAGATCCTATAATACTTTGTACTTTATATACATTAAATTATATAATAGAAAGAAAACAGGTAGAGGTTTTATTTTACTATGCTGCTTACAAATATCCTGCCTCACCTCCTATGCAACTCCTATTTCCCATGTGTGCAATTATGGGATAAAATTGTGACGCTCTCTTGCTCAAGTCTGGTGAATCAATCAGATACAGCAGATCTGCCTCTAACGTTTCATAAGCATGGGAAAAGAGTAAAATGGGGGCCCATGTCCTCTCTATATAAACATTCAAAAGTTAAGTCATGCTAACAAATTATGATCTATACTACTTTGACAAATACACCTTTAAACAAATGTTAAAGCTGTGATTTTTAATATGGCTGAAAGTTGCAAAAACATCACCAGCTAAATTATCATGTTCCTTGCATTAATATTTGCCTCTACTATACAATTTTAAGAATAATATCAATTGTTTAAAATTGCAAAATATTCCTCAGCTGTTCTGTGCAACTATTGTAAACATTGAGATAATTTGTGAATATCACTAGAATTACAATTTGGCACACAAAAGGAAGCCAAAAAAAGGAGAACACTTGGTAGTTAGGAATTGGCAATTTTTTAGGCATAGATGTTTTTGCATTTATGCTGAGAGAAGAATGTGTAAATTTATTTCATTTGTTTTTTCTTTACATAAAGGTTCTAAAGCAATATGTCTCTCGTACATCAGCAATAACAATGTACAGCCTAGTTTTCAGACATTTGTGAAGATTTATCCTGGGGCCAGAATGATGTTAGTCATGAGATTCAGGCGTTTACAGACACAGGTCGGATTGAGCCTGCCCTGAGCATCTGATATCCAGTGACAATGTTGTTCTTGTGTTCTTTAATGCATATTTGTGTGTATGCGTGTGTGTGGATTAATTACATGCTTTTCTATAATTATAATAAATCATATATTTTTACTTTGTTAATTAAACATATAGTATAACTGTATATATTCTATAATATATGCACATGTTTAATAATATATGTATACATATACTAATTTATTGACAGATATTTATTTATTTATCTCTGCTTTTTGAGATGCTGGACCTATGACTTGTCATAGGATAAGTAGCCCTATTGCTCAGGTCTAGAAGCAATACTGAGATACAGAATACACAGTTTACCTGTACCTGGCAAATAAATATTTAACCAGAACAAATGATGGTCACCTTTGCAAATATTCCACCTCAATATCAATAATAAAATTATATTCCCTGGTGAGTACAAATAATATTTTTCATATTTAAAAATGGTAAAAATCTGCCTATTGAGTTTTCCAAAATATGTTAATTTTTTAGTTGAACAAAGCATTCTTTCAGACAACAAAATTAATATTTTTCTTTCTTTATTGAAGTGAAATTCATATAACATGAAATTAACCATTTTAAAGTAAACAATTCAGTGTCGTTTTGTAGATTCACAGTGTTTGCAACCACTACTTCTATCTAGTTCCAAAAATTTTCATCACCATGAAAGGAAAAACTACCCAGTAAGTATTCACTCCCTATTTCCGCCTTCCCCCAGCCCCTGATAATCTCTAATCTATTTTCTCTCTATGACTTTCCCTATTCTAGATATTTCATAAAAGTGGAATCATACATGATTTGTCCTTTTGTGTTTGGCTTATTTCTCTTAGCATAGCTTTCAAGGTTCATCTGTGTTGTAGTATGTATCAGAACTTCATTCCTTTTTATGGCTGAATAATATTACAGTCATAAATGAATCAATGGTTCATAAATTAATCATTGGATTCATCAATTAATGGATATTTACAATATGTTTATTAGTTTATCCAATGATGGGCATTTAGGCTGTTTTCAGCTTTTTTCTCCTGTTAATGCACTGCTATGAGCATGTTTGTACATGTATTTGTTGAGTACCTGCTTTCAATTCACTACCTAGGAGTGGAATTACTGGGTCATATGATAATTCAAGTTTAACTTTTTAAGGAACTGCCAAACTCTTCTACAGAAGCTAGACCATTTAACATTCCTAGCATCAATGTAAAAGAGTCCCTGTTTCGTCAACACTTGTTATTTTCCAGGCGTTTATGTTTTGTTTTGTTTTGTTTTGATGATTATAGCCATTCTATTGGGTTGTTTTGATTTTCATTTCCTCAACGACTAATAATGTAGAGTATCTTTTCATGTGCCTGTTGGCCATTTGTATATATTTTTTAAAGAAATGTTTGTTCAATGCCTCTGCACGTTTTTTAATTTGGTTGTCTGGGTTATTTTGTTATTGTTATTGGGTTGTAGGAGTTCCTTATGTATTTGGATATTAAACCTTTATCAAAATTATGATTTCCAATTATTTTCTCCCATTCTGTAGGTGGTCTTTGACTTTCTTGATAATGTTCTTTGTGCACAGATGTTTTTAAATTTAATGAAGTCCAATTTACCTATTTTTTTCTGTTGTTGCTTATGCTTTTGGTGTCACTTTTAAGAATCCATTGCCAATTCTAAGATCACAAAGATTTTCCCCTATATTTTCTTCTAAGAGTTTTTTGGTTTTAGCCATTATATTTAGGTTGTTGATCCATTTTGAGTTAATTTTTGTATAAAGTATGAGGTGGAGGTCCAAATTCATTCTTTTGCATGTGCATACCTAGTTTTTCTGACACCATTTATTGAAGAAACTATTCTTTCCCCATTGAACGGACAAGACACTCTTGTCAAAAATCAATTGGCCATAGATGTGTGAGTTTATTTGTAGACTTTCAATTCTATTCCGTTGCTCTATATGTCTTTTTTTTTTTTTGCAAATACCACACTATTGTGAATACTATAGCTTTGTAATAAGTTCTGAAATTGGGAAGTGAGAGCCCTCCAACTTTGTTCTTTTCTAGGATTATTTTGGCTATTCCAAATTTGAATATTGGCTTTTGCATTCCTGAAAAAAAATGGCTAATAGAATTTTGAAAGAAATTGTGTTGACTCTGTAGATCATTTTGGGGAATATTGGCATCTTAACAATATTAAGCCTTCCAATCCACGAAACCTGCGATATATTGCCATTTATTACATTCTTTGCTAATTTCTTTCACCAATGTCTCAAAGTTTTCAGGGTACAAGTTTTTCATATCCCTGGCTAAGTTTATTCCTAGGATTTTATTCTTTTAGATGTTATTGTAAATGCAATTTTCTTCTTGATTTCATTTTTGGATTTTTGCATGTCGATCTTGTACACCACAACTTCTTTGCTGAATTCATTTATTTGCTTTAATAACTCTCATAGATTCTTTGAGATTTTCTATATATAGGATTATATCATCTGCAAATAGAGATAGTTTTGCTTCTTCTTTTTCAATTTATACGTTTTTATTTATTTCCTTGCCTAATTGCTCTAGCTAGAACTTCCAGTATAATGTTGAATAGCAGTGATAAAAGCAGTTATCTTTGTCTTGTTCCTGATCTTAGGGGGAAACATTTCAGTCTCTAACCATTTAGAATTATGTTAGCTGTGTTTTTTTCATAAAGGTCCTTCATCATGTCTTTATCATATTGAAGGAGTTTCCTGTTATTCCTAGTTTTCTGAATATTTTAATCATGAAATGGTATTGGATTTTGCCAAATGCCTTTTCTGTGTCCATTGAGGTTAGTTTATTTCTTTGTTGTTATATAACTTTGAGAAATTTTTTTTTCAAATTGCACTTGCATTTCTGGAATAAATCTTATGTGAGCAGTATATAATCTTTTAAATATGCCATTGTACTTTACTATTGTTTTGTTGAAGATGTGTGCATCTATATCCATCTGGAATATGGGTCTTTAATTTTCCATTCTTGTGTTGTCTTTAGCCAAATAAGTTTATTTGTATAAATTAAAAACCACCCTATATTCTGTATTAGACAAAACTCAATATGTGCTCCCTCTAGTTATTCTATTTATTTTGAAGTAGATTGGCATTTCCTGGCTCCAGCCTGAAGCTGACCCATGTGATAAAATGACGACTGTTTATGTGTTAGAAAGCACATAGTTCTACTGAAGGGAAGAACCTTTTATAAGGATAGTGTGATAAAGAACCAAAATTTAGGAAATCTATATAAATGCAAAACTGGTTTGTCTGTAATTCCTTTTAGTAATTGTGACTCCAGTAAATGAATCAGAGGTAGGTGTTTATACAATTAGGGATTTGGGATGTTATAAATGAGAATGGATAAGGCCACAGAAATTTATAATTTTAAGGTATGCCATATATTTTTTTTAATTTGGCCTATATTGTTTTGAGGTAAGATTTAAATACAACTAATTTCATTTTAATTTAAAGATTTATTATTATTATTATTAAATCAGTGAGTTAATTCTGAACAAAATTCTGAACGAAATCTATTTTCTGTATTGATGGAACAATTTTGGCATTAAACTTAATTCCCTACTGAGAGGGTCTTCAATGTGTTCTTTTCCTTAGCTGCTTTTCTTGGTATTTTAACTTAATGCATCTTTTTTTCCACCAAGTTGTATTCAGTGATTTCATAAATGACTTCCAGGCTATGGCTAATTTTTAACTTTAGGTGTCTTTGAATTAAAACTAGGTCAGAACAAATGAAACATGCTCAGTGAATTGTGGTTCTACTCTGAATTTTACACTTGTGGGAAATATTTGGTCACATTTGTACACAGTCCTAATATTTGTCTTGAAATATTTAAAAATATAGAATCCAAAGAGAATCTTCAAAACAATGTGAAGCTTATTGAAACTTTTGATATGAACAGAAATACTAGTATTTATAGTATTGAATTTTACAAGAGGAAAGCATCTAAAAAAAGTTGTTCACAATTAAACTATAGAAATTTTCAACTGAATGTTTCACATTTAGCTTAAAATCAAATATATTTATACTTGAAATCATAACCTCTCCCACCTTATGACCAGATCTTTCTTCTGATAATTAATTGCCATGCAGTTCTTACAATCACTGGGAATTATTAACGTGGAAGTAATTCATTCTTCTTTCTATTTCTCCTTAATTCTCAATAATTAAGATTTATAAGATTTCACAATGTTTCTGGCATGTTTGTTTCCATTCAAACTGCTTCATCTGGTCACTTTCTACTACATTCTAGCCAAACAGGGCTGATTATTACCACATTTTGCTTTACACCAATAGTTCTCAACCTCGGTTTCCAATTGCAATCAATCACCTGGGAAGATTCTTTTTAAAAGATTCCTAATCCCATCTACAGTGATTCTTATTCAATATTCTCATGATTGTGATGGACAGACATATAAAGGGCTTTACCTTATTTCCACAATATTCTCTATTAGGTTTTTTTTTTTTGCTTGAAATATCTTCGCTTCTCTTTTCTGCCTATGTAAATTCTGACCATTATTTACAGCTTTGCTCAAATTCTATCCAGCACATAATAGGCACTCCATTTAGTTCCCAGCACTGAAGTTATCATTAATCTGAGAATGCCTTATCTTTCCAGGCAGATTATGAATTCTTAAAGAACAAGGGCCAAAATAAGAGCTTGTCACCTCCCTCACAATGTCTAATATGAAAACGATGATGTGTATTATAATACGAAGGAAAATATGATATATATATATATATATATATATATATACTTAAGCAAACTAATATTTAGAAGGAAAAAAATATATAGTGTTCCTCAGGATTTAGCTATTATTTCTAAATCTTTCCTCTAGTGCAAACACATAGATATGGGCTGTTTCATGAAGACTGATTTCTAAGTTATGTGTTCTTTATAGAAAATGGCATATTGGTATTGTAAAACATGGTATGGCTAATTCCAATATCTAAATATTTAATATCTTGTTTATTCCAATTATTTTTAAAATCACCGTAAAATAGACTAGCTTAGAAAACTATAGAGTTTTTGTCCTGTTACATGCCTAGTTTCCAAATGGTGCATTTGGCAAATATGTTTTTTTTCTATAAAAGTAAATAAATAGGAGGTTTTTAAGGTCAACCAGTAAAACATTTCAAAACTGCTATAGAATAAAGAAAAATATTATATACAAGGGAATGCATAGGGAAAAAACTGAGTTTCATTTTATGATGATATACCTTACTGTATGAATTAAATGAATTATTTGCATATAACTGCTGTTTCATATACATTTACTTTTGCATGAACTAAATTCAAAGAAATTTTGTTCTTTTTCAGCTGTCCATGTGACTTGTATGCAGCACAAAATGTAAACAAATTAAATGTTGATACATGTTTTTCAAAAAAGTGGACAACTTAGAAGCCCAGTAAATTTTTCAAGAATATAGTGAATTTCACTTAAGCTATAATAAAATAAGCTATTTTATTTAATGCTTGAATGAGGAATATTTCCAAATTACCTGAACCATAGAAGAGTTTCTTATTTCTAGCCTGTGTTGATGCTGAATTTAAATTATGCTACCCACAAGCATTGCAGAACTTAAACCATTTATATGTACATCTAGATAATCCCTAAACTTTTAGATTGTTACCTTCAAATATTCATTTAATAAACAGTTATTGGCCTTCTAAAATGTTCAATAAGGCACTGAACAAGAGATTTTAGGTTATACAAGAAAGCTTATCATACAAAATTGAAGTATTTAAGAGCATAATATCTAGGAGGTGAAGTAATATAAAATATATACCCAGATATCTATAAGGTTAAAGACAAAGATCATGAGAAAGATCATTTAATTTTACAGGATTTCAAAGGGCAAAGAGATTCCTTTCAATCAAGTGTATCAGGGTACTGGGTAACAAGAGACATTGGGCCTAATTTCTGATGTAATAGAAACGCAATATGTTTCATTTGAAAAGTAACAATTTCTCTGTTGCTCATAGTACCCATCTGTAAAATCAGATATTGTGCTAAATATGTTCTTATCTTTGGTATAGAGATGCAACAACAGAAGCTACATGTTTTAGTTTGCTAAAGCTGCTCAAAGCAGATACCATAAAATAGGTTGGCTTTTAACAATGGAAATTTATTAGCTTACAGGTTTACAGTTTTGAGGCTGGTAAAAATGTCCAAATTAAGGCATTCACCAAGGCAATGCTTTCTTTCCAAAGACTGGCTTACTCTGACAAATAGTAAGGCACATGGAGGTGTCTGCTGGGCTCTCCTTCCTCTTTCAAGTTTTGTTGCTTTCAGCTTCTTGCTTCTGTGGCTTTCTCTCCCTTTGTCTGAATTTCACTCTTATAAAGGACTACAGTAAGAGGATTAAGACCGACCCTGAATGAGGTGGGCCACATCTTAAATTAAATCAAGATCTACTCACCAGAAGATCCTATTTATAATGGGTCCACACCCACAAGAATGGATTAACTTTAACATACTTTTCTGGGGTCCATACAGCTTCAAGCCATAGCACTATGTTAACTACATTATTTGGGGTATTAATAATTCCTCCTGAAACAAATAAATCCCCAAATTACAATGACTTGGCCAATGAAAGTTTATTTCTCACACATGTGAAATCCAAATTTAAAGAGATACAAAATGGATCTTCTTGCTCAGTGGACTCTAAATAATGGTAATTCAGATATTCAGCTGCCTTTCATTTATATGTATTTAGAGAGAGAGCAAGAGAGAGAGGCATTTCACGTGAGGCTGGCAACTGCCCTACCCTTCATTGGGATTGGTGGTGGTCAAGGGGGCACTAAGGGCCTCCCACTTATCTATCATTTTTAACAGTCATCTGCCAAGGTGATGCTGTGAGTTTCCTCCATTCCAAAAACCCAGAAGGAAAAGAGCTAGAAGGATCATCTATGGGAAGTTCTAATGAGTCAGACCTCCATCATTTGTGCTTCCAAGTCCATTAGCTAGAACTCAGTCACATGATAAAACTAAATTGCAAGAAAGACTAGTAAATGTAGTCCATATGTGGACCCAGGAACAGGAGGAAACATGTGATGAGCAGAAAGCCATCTCTGCCACTCTTGCAATGAACATTTTAGGTCCCATAAGAAAAAGAATTCTTGTTGTGTTCATTTTTTTCTAGATACTACATGCTTGTTTAATAGAACTGGACTTTTGACTATTGAAATATTTATTGGTATCCTACATCCAAGACTGTTCTAGGAAAGAGCACTATCTATATTAAGTATTGCTACTGTTGTTACTAATAAAACCACAACTTTCTGGATTCCAGATTTGTGTGTTTGTATGAGATGGTCTATTTTCCCCATTCTTCCATGTCACCAGGATCTTCAACTAGTCAGTTTCTCAAATACAGCTATATGCTGACTTAACAGTTTTGAGATAGAAGATCTTGATCTAGTTAAGTTTCATTTGAATCTAATTCTGTTGGTCTTTAAAATGCAAATACATTTCTATTTCCTTCCCTAAAGGGTTACTCTGCTAGGTGCTAAACAAAGTGAATTGGCAATAGCACTCACACAAGGGAACTTAACTTCCAAAATTTCTAATGCAATGCTTCCTGAATTCCATTTTAAGGGCTTGGAGAAAAAGGATATTGAAAATCATCTGATGGTAGTGGTGCCC
>PVKH010026471.1:0-13205 GCA_004027955.1 Chaetophractus vellerosus
ATCTTCTTTCTCTTTAAAGCCGGCACTCCTCTGGCTTCCTGCCCCTTTGTTTTCCCCTTCTCCCCAAGAAAAGCCTTCATCATGTGCAACTGTAATACCAGTCACTAAAGAAGACAAGTTTCCTCCCTCCATTCTTCCTTCCTTCCTTCCCTCCCTTTCTTTCTACCTGCTTGCCTGCCAGCCACAAACATTTATTGGGCAACAATGGTGCCATGTCCTATGCCTGTAGAGATAAAGAAAGCACAGTCTTTTTCTTTAAGCAGCTCACTGTTTAATGGTGGAGACAAATTACCACATGGTAATTGCTGTGCTCTTGGACAAGCAGTTTAAAGGTGGGAGAGAGAAGAAGGTAATGCTGGAATCCCTTTCCCTGTTGTCACATACCCACCCTCTCCATTCTCTCATAAACACTCATCAGCTTCCTATATAAATAAAATTCTTGCTTTCAATAGAGGTTGATACTCTGATTAAATCACTAAATTGCAGTTCAGAAATGATGAGGTTCTTTTATAGTGGTTTGTGAATCATCATGTAGAAGGAAAGCAGGTAGTAGAGGATGCCGATTTGACTTTTAGGTCTGCATCTCCCTGTAAGTTTGAGCCAGGCTGTTGAAGATTTCTTTTGTGTTTTATTTTCCAAGTGTGGCATTTGTTTGTCCTAATAGTCAGTTGGATATGATTTTAGAAACACCATCCTGAATAGCAGCACCATTAAAAGTGGCAGGAGTACAAAACAACCATTTGTCACTAATGCCTGCAGCTGTTTTTGTAACTGATGCTTCCAGAGTTTTATAATTAGAGTATTTTACGCCTGTAACACGTCTCACATCTAGAAATGGCCACGTTAAATAGGATGTTGTTGATAATCTGCTCTTGTAACAATTAGGTTCTCTACATGGCTGCAGCACACCTGGGCAATAAACCAGAGACAAAATTAGATGAATTTGATGAAAATAAGTTGCTTCCATCAAAAGGAATTTGTTTAGATTTTCAGGTAAAAAAATAGGATCCTATCATAATCCATGGGTCACAGTTGAGGAAAAGCAAGCCCAGAACTAAAGCAATCATTCTTCTTTAAATCCCAAATCTCTGTCCAATCACTTGGACACAGGTGGTAGATTTTTTTTAACTTAAAAATTTATATATATTAAAACATCTATGGAAGAGAGCTTAATCTTGGCTAATTTAGGAATTAGCTTTCCTGACTGTTGCATAACTTTTCACACAAAGGTCCTCTTAATTCATTTCATTTCTCAAAAGGAAAATTTTAGATCATTTTGCTATCCAAGCTTTAATTGCAGAACATCTGCTACTGATGTTGCAATCCTCTGCATTCTCCTTCTCCATTTGACGTAACTTGGATAAATGTGGTCATGCACTACTTTGCACTCATACACTAGAACAGAGGGGAGAGAGAGGCAGCTTCTGCCTAAAAGGTACAGTCCAAATTAAGATGACCATCCAACTGGTCATTGTAAAACCACCATAAAAAGGATGAAAGGAATGAAAGAAACTCATCACAGACTCCCAGCTAGAGTGCTTATTTTCTAATTTACAAGATTACTCTTGTCAGATTTAGTTTTCCAAAGGAATGAATGTGGCTGTCTAATTTATCTCTCAGTAGAGATTTTTGAGGTCTTGGGAGATGTCAGAGTAAACTGAAGTGTAGGTGCTTATTATTTTGATATATATAACAGATTTATTGATATATAATTTATATGTGATAAAATTCATCCTTTTCAGTTGTACAATTGATTAGTTTGTAGTATATTCAGAGTTTTGCACTATTTAATTTTAAAACATTTTTATCAATGCTTGGTTGGGGACTTCTGGGAAGATGGAGGACTAGAAAGACATAGGACTCTCTTCTATCCCAGAAAAATAGCTAGAGGACAGGCAGAAACAGCCTGGAAAAAAATCTTCTAGGATTTAGGACACCAGGGGAAGGCTGGACACTGCCCAGAAGAGAGAAGGGCAAAGGAAAATAAATGTGGCAGCAAAACTGTGAATTAAAAACCAGAGCTGCAACTGCTGGCATCCTCCCCCACCCACATTGACACTTTTGAATTCTCAGGTTTCAGGGCTGGCAGCTACAGACAAAGGGGGCCCCAGGGATCCACCTCCCCAGGAAAGGAGAGAGAGTGGGGCACAGCCTAAGGCTGACTCAGCTTTTGACCCACACATTTGGTCTGCTGTGTCCCATGAGTCTTTCCAGGCTGTGCCATTGTTTAGCTTGGAAGCCAGCAAGGGATTAAAGAGATCCAACCATCCCAATCTCCCTCTGTACTGACCAGGACTGGTTGTTGAGGATGAGGATGCAGAGGCTAGTGGAATTATTTCCTACCCTAGAAAAGTGAGAGGACTGCCAGCAAAGGTTGGAAGACTGCCTCTGAGAAAGTTTGAATTATGAGGTTCTTAACCTCCAGGTAGGGTTCTCTATCACACTGGTCCAGTCCATGTTGCAGCAAACACACTCTGACCAGGCATTGAACTGAGAGGGCTAACAAAGGAAGTTCATGTGAGGAAAATAAAAGTAAGAGAGGCTCTTTTTGGCCTTTACAGCCTCCCTCCCCAAGGCCCTAGGAAGCAGGTCTGCAACCCATTACTGGGTTCCAGGGCCCAGACTTAAGCAACTAACAGGTAAAATCTTAAAGACCCAGAACAGCCTGAACCAAGAAATAAAGAACAGCCTCTCGCCACGAGAGAAAATTTGAGCATCTGAGTAATCTCACCATCCTAATCAGATGCCTAGACATCAGCAAAAAAATTACAAGCCATACTAAGAAAACAGAAGAAATATCCCAAGAAAAATAATATATCAAAGCCCCAGAAGAGAGACAGGATTTGAGACACTAATCAACATCGAGATGCACACAAATTTCCAAAATAAAATTGAGTTGAAAGACAATATGGCTAAAGAGATAAAGGACATCAAGAAGACACTGAGTGAGCACAAAGAATTTGAAAACCTGAATAGAAAAATAATAGTGCATGGGAATGAAAGACACAATATGTGAGATCAAAAACACATTAGAGGCATACAACAGCAGACTTTAAATGATAGAACAAAGAATAAATGATACAGAAGACAGAACAGCTGAAATAGAGGAAGGAAAAGAACAGAGAAAAGAATGGAAAAAATTGAGCAAGGCTTCAGGGAGTTGAATGATAAAATGAAATGCAACAACATACATGTCATGGGAATTCCAGAAGAAGAGAAGGGAAAAGGGGTAGAAAGAGTATTTGAGGAAATAATAGCTGAAAATTTCCCAATTCTCATAAAAGAAATGAACTTACATGTCCAAGAAGTGCAGTGTACCCCAATCAGAAAAAATGCAAATAGACCTACTCCGAGACACATACTACTCAACATGTCAAACATCAAAGATAAGGAGAAAATTCTGAGGGCAGCAAGGGAGAAGCAAACCATCACATACAAGGGAGATCCAGTAAGACTTAGTGTGAATTTCTTATCAGAAACCATAGAGGCAAGAAGACAATGGTATGATACAATTAGGATACTGAAAGATAAAAACTGCCAGCCAATAATTTTTTATCCTGCAAAATTGTCCTTTAAATATGGACGTAAGTTTTCTGTTCGCAAACAAATAGAAAATAAGAAAGTTTGTAAAAAAGAATCCACCTTTGCAGGAAATATTAAAGGAAACCTTACAGCTTGAAAGGAAAAAATAAGAGAGAAAGGCTTGGAGGAGAGTATCGGAGAAAGAATAGCAGAAAGGATAACCAAATGAGTGAAAAGACAGATGAAAATAAGATATGACATATGAAAACCAAAGAATAAAACTATGGAAGTAAAGAATACATTTACAGGGGCTGGCTGTAGCCCAGTTGGTAGGGCGCCAGTTTACCACATGGGAGGCCCTGGGTTCAGTTCCCAGGGCCTCTTCAAGTGGGCAGACCACCTTGAGAGGGCAAGCTGCCATGGGCAGGGCAAAGCCACCGTGGGCAGGGTGAAACTGCCACAGGCAGGGCAAGCCGCCACGGGCAGGGCAAGCCGCCCGCAAGCGGGCAAGGCCACTGTGTGGTGAGCTGACTTGGCGGGTCACCGCAGCGGGGGGAGACAAGCAGACACAGAGGAATGCAAAGATGAACACAGCAAGAACAAGCAGAAAGAGGGGGGGGATATATAATTTTAAAAATTTTAAAAAAGAATACATTTATAGTAATATCACTGAATGTGAGTGGATTGAACTCCCCAATCAAAAGATATAGGCTGCAGAAGGGATTTAAAAAAAACAAAAACAAAAAAACAAACATGAGCCATCCATATGCTGCCTGCCAGAGACTCACCTTAGACCCAGGGATACAAGTCAGCTGAAAGTGAAAGGTTGGAAAAAGGTACTCCACACAAACAGTAACCAAAAAAGAGCAGGGGTAGCTATACTCATATCAGACAAACCTGACTTTAAATGCAGAAAAGTTATATGAGATACAGAAAGCCATTATATATTAATAAAAGGGACACTCCACCAGGAAGAAATAACAGTCATAAATATCTATGCACCTAACCAGGGTGCCCCAAAGTACATGAGGCAAACTCTGGCAAAACTGAAGGAAGAAATAGACATCTCTACAATAATAATTGGAGACTTCAACACACCACCTACATAATTAGATAGAACAACTAGACAGAAGATCATCAAGGAAGCAGAAAACTTAAACAATATGATAAACGAGCTTGACCAAGCAGACATATACAGAAATTGCATCCCGAATCAGTAGGTTATACATTCTTCTCAAGTACTCATGGATCTTTGTCCAGGATAGACCACATGTTAGATAACAATGCAGGTCTCAATAAATATAAAAAGATTGAAATTATACAAAGCGCCTTCTCACACCATAAGGGAATGAATGAAACTGGAAACCAATAATAGACAGGAAAGAGGTAAATTCACAAATATGTGGAGGCTGAACAACACACTCCTAAAAACCAGTGGATCAAAGAAGAAATTATAAGTGAAATTAGAAAATATATTGAGACGAATGAAAATGAGAATATCACTTATCAAAACTTATGGGATACAGTGAAGGCAGTGCTGAGAGGAAAATTTATAGCCCTAAATGCTTACATTAAAAAAGGAAAAAAGATTAAAATCATAGATCTAACTGAACAGCTGGAGAAACTAGAAAAAGAACAACAAACCATTTCCAAAGCAAGCAGAAGGAAAGAAATAATAAAGATTAGAGCAGAAATCAATGAAATGGAGAACAAGAAAACAACAGAGAAAATCAACAAAACCAAAAGCTGGTTCTTTAAGAAGATCAATAAAATTGACAAACCCCCAGCTAGACTAACAAAGAAAAAAAAGAAGATGCAAATGAAGAAAATCAGAAATGAAAGGGACAGAGTTACATCTGACCCCACAGAAATAAAAAGGATCATTAGAGGATATTATGAGAAACTGTATGCCAACAAACTAGACAGCCTAGATGAAATGGACAAATTCCTAGAAATGCACAAACGACCTACACTGATGCTACAAGAAATATAAGAATTTAACAAACCAATCACATTTTAAAAGATTGAATCAGTCAACAAAAATATCCCAACAAAGAAAAGTCCAGGACCAGATGACTTCACAGGTGAATTCTACCAAGCATTTCGAAAAGAATAAACACCAGTCCTGTTTAAACTCTTCCAAAAAATTGAAGAGGAGGGAAAATTATCCAACACGTTTTATGAAACCAACATCATCCTAATATCAAAGCCAGATAAAGATCCTACAAGAAAAAAAAGTAAAAAAATAAATAAATTTTTTTAATTAAAAAAGATTCTACAAGAAAAGAAAATTACACACCAATCTCACTAATGAACATAGATGCAAAAATTCTCAACAAAGTACTTGCAAATTGAATCCAACAGCATATCAAAGACTTACCACAAGCAAGTGGAATTTATTCCTGGTGTGCAAGAGTGGTTCAAGACAAGAAAATAAGTTAACATAATACACCACATTAACAAATTAAAGGAGAAAAAAAAACACACTCATCTTCATCAATGCGGAAAAGGCATTCGACAAAATCCGGCATCCTTTTTGATAAAACACTTCAAAATAGAGGAATAGAAGGAAAATTCCTCAATATGATAAAAGATACATATGAAAAACCCACAGCCAACATCATACTCAATGGAAAGAGGTTGAAAGCTTTTCCTCTAAGTTCTGGAACAAGACAAAAATACCCACTGTCGCCATTGTTATTCAACATTGTGTTGGAAGTTCTAACTAGAGTGTAGTTTCTTTACACTAGTATTGAACAATCTGAGGAGGATATCAGGGGGAAATTTTCATTTACAATAGCAACAAAGAGACTTAAATACCTAAGGAATCAATTTAACCAAAGAAGTACAGGATGTATATGCAGAAAACTACAAAACGATGCTAAAAGAAACCACTGAACACCTAAACAAATGGAAAGACTCTCCGTGCTCACGGATTGGAAGACTAAATATCATGAAGATGTCAGTCCTACCCAAACTGATTTATACATTCAATGCAATACCAATCAAAACCCCAAAAGCCTATTTTACAGAAAGAGAAAAGGCAATTACTAAATTCATTTGGAAGGGAAAGTGTACCTGAATAACCGAAAGCATTCTAAAAAAGAAGAGTGTGTGGGAGGAATTTCACTGCCTGACCTTGAAACATATTACAAAGCTACAGTGGTCAAAACAGCATGGTATTGGCATAAAGATAGACACATCAGTCAGTGGAATAGAATTGAGAGTCCAGAAATAAACCCTCACCTCTACAGCCAGCTGGTTTTCAACAAACTTACCAAAGCCACGTTAACAGGACAAAACAGTCTCTTCAACAAATGGTGCTGTGAGAACTAGATATCCATAACCAAAAGAATGAAAGAGGACCCCTAACTCACTCTCTATACAAAAATAACTCAAAATGTATCAAAGACCCAAATATAAAACCAAGACCATCAAACTATTAGAAGAAAATATAGGGATACATCTTAAAGACCTTGCGGTAGGTGGTGGTTTCCTGGACCTTCCACCCAAAGCACACACAACAAAAGAAAAAAAATGGATAAATGGGACCACCTCAAAATTAAACATGTTTGCACTTCACAGGACTTTATCAAAAGGGTGAAAAGGTAGCTGACTTTAGAAAATATTTAGAAAATATTTGTAAATCATATCTGATAAGGGTTTAATACACAGGATATATAAAATCAAAAATAAAAAGACTAACAACCCAATTAAAAATTGAGCAAAAGATTTGAATAAACACTTGTCCAAAGAAGAAATACAAATGGCAAAAAAAAAAAAAACCATGAAAAAATGTTCAACTTCACTAGCAACTAGGGAAATGCAAATCAAAGCTATGATGAGATATCATTTCATATCTATCAGAATGGCCACTATTAAAAAGACCGAAAACTACAAGTATTGAAGAGGATGTAGAGAGATAGGAATGCTTATTCACTGTAGGTGGGAATGTAGAATAGTACGGCCACTGTGGAGGACTTATTGGCAGTTCCTAAAGAAGTTAAATGCAGATTTGCTACGTGACCCAGCAATACCACTATTGTGTATATACCCAGAAGAACTGAGAGCAGTGATATGAACAGACATCTGCACACCGATGTTCATAGTGGTGTTATTCACAATTGCCAAAAGTTGGAAACAACTCAGGTGTCCATCAACCGATGAATAGATAAACAAACTGTGGTTTATTTACATGATGGAATAATGCAGCTGTAAGAAGAAATGAAATTGTAACGCATATGACAACATGGATGAACCTGGAGGACATTACAATTAGTGAAGTTAGCCAGACACAAAAGGACAAATACTGCACGTTGCGTTACTCTGAACTATTTATATTGTCTAATCTTATGGTGTTAAAAATTTGAATATAGGTCACCAGAAAATAGCATGAGATTAGAAAATGGGAAGCTGAGGGTTAACTTGTGCAGAATTGGTAAAAAGGATATGTGTTAATCTTGGAAATGAATAGAAAAGGTAAAAGCCCAACATAATGTCAGTAACTAGCAGTACTATTATGTGGGTATGAAAGTGGTTTAAAAGGAAAATCTAAAAGGAAAGCTTAAAAATGTAACATGTATAGCATAGTAAAACTGCATGTGAAATATGAATATGGATAAATTTGCATATATAAGACCATCTTTCTTTGAAACTGAACAAATGTTTTTTAATACTACAAGATAGTAATATCTGACAAAAAACCAACATTATGCTATGTGAAAGAAACCAGATACAAAGTACTACATATTGTGTGGTTCCAATTATATAAAATGCAATTATAAATCAATTTATAAAAATGAAATTAGATTATTGGTTATGTAGGGCTGGTGAAGGACTGCTAAGTGGTGTCGAGTTTTTCTTTTTGCAGTAATGAAATTATTCTAAAATTTTTCGTGGTGATGAATGCACAACATTGTGATTATACTAATAGTCATTAATTATACACTTTGAATAGATCGTATGTTATGTGAATACATCTCAATATAATGGCCTAATAAATTAGTAAATAAATAACTGTGCAGGAATAGCCAGAAATAGCAGATATGTGCAGCAGGGGAAGCATAGGGAGATTGAGAGGTGAAGAATTTTCTTGTTGTTTTGTCTTATTATTATTATTATTGAAATAATAAAAATGCTCTAATAATGATTGAAGTGATGAATGCACAGCTATTTGGTTATGCCAAATACCATTGATTGTACACTTTGGATGAATTGTATACTTTATTAATATGAATCAATAAAATTGATTAGTTTTTTAAAAATTAGAATAAAAAAAACATTTTTATCACCCACGAAAGAAACTCTGTGCCCTTTGGCATTTGCTCTTCATTCCCCGACCTCTCTACCTCAAGTCCTAGGCTATTGTTGTCAATCAAATTATATATTTATATATTATGAGCCCATCAACACAGTTTTTATACATATTGTTTTCTGCGGTTGTTTTTTAAATCTAATCAGATAGAATAAGAAAAGAATCACAAACAAAATTTTATTTATACTGTCTCTTATCTTTACCTATTTAATTACATTTACTGGTGCTTTTTATTTCTTTGTGTGGATTCAAGTTAATTTTCTAGTGTTCTTTCATTTCAGCCTAAAGGACCCCCTTTAAACACTTTTCTATGACATGGCTTCTGGTAATACATTTTCTGTTTGTTTCTCTGAGAATGTCCTAATTTCTCATTCATTTTTTAAGGTAATTTTGATGAATATAGAATTCTTGGTTGATAGGGTTTTTCTTTCAGCACTTTAAATATGTCATACCGTGGTTTCTGTTGAGAAATCAGTCAATCTCAGTGAGGATCCTTGTAGGTGATGAGTTGTTTTTCTCTTGTTCTTCATAGTTTGGTTCTATGTGTCTAGGTGCAGATCTCTTTGATTTTATCCTACTTAGAGTTGCTCGAGCTTCTAAAATATATAGATTAATGTTTTTCATCAAGTTTGGTAAGTTTTTGGGCCATTCTTTCATCCAGCATCCTTTCTTCACCTTTCTTTCTCTATTTTCTCTTTCTGGGACTCCTGTTAGGCATATGTTGGTTTGTTTCATGGTATCTCTCAGGTGTCTGAGGCTCTGTAAGTTTTTTGTTTGTTTGTTTTTTGTTTGGTTGTTTGTTTGTTTATTTTCATTTTTCCTTCTGTTCCTCAGTCTGGATAATCTCAATTGACCTATCTTCAATTTAGCTGATTTTTTTTTTTTTTTGGTCTTTTCAAATCTGCTGCTGAGTCCTTCTACTGGATTGTTTGTGAGTGTGTGTGTGTGTGTATGTGTGTGTTTAAGTTTCCAGGACCAGGGATTGAGCCTGGGAACTTATGTGTAGGAAGCTGGTGCTCAACCCCTGAGCTACATCAGTAGCCCTGAGTTGGTTTTTTCATTTGTTTGCTTGTTGCTTGTTTTGCTTTTAGGAGGCACCAGGGACTGAACCCAGGACCTCCCATGTGGGAAGCAGGTGCTCAACTGCTTGAGCCACATCCACTTCCTGGAGTTTTCATTTCATTTACTGTACTTTGTAACTCCAGAATTTCTATTTGATTGTTTTAAAATAATTTCTTTTTTTATATACTCTGGTGAGACAGCGGTCTTATATTTTCCTTTAATTCTTTAATTATGGTTTCTTTTACTTCTTTAAATATATTTATAATAGCTGATTTAAAGTCTTAGAGATGTAAGTTGATTTAAGATTAATATTTAAAGTTAGGCTTTAAGTCCAACATTTAGGCTTTCTCAAAGATAGTTTCTGTTGATTTTTTTTTTCCTGTGTATGGACAATACTTTCCTGTGTATTTATATGTCTCATAATTGTTTTCACTTCTTGCTAGGTCCTCAGGTTCAGCTTGAGGTGAGAAATTAGGACTTTTTCAGGTTTATCCTAGGTATATACACAGTCCTACACATGCATTTGGCTTTCTAGCTCCCCAGTAATATGTTGGAGCTTTTCAAAACCCCTTATAGGCATCTCATTCCCCATATCTTCCTCATAAATGTTTCAGCCAACTCCTGATTGCCCCAAATGTTATCACTACCTCAGGCAACTGAGAGGTTATTTGCTGCAGATTGTTTTGGACAGGTGTAGGGGGCGGTGTGGATAGGGAGTTCCCGGTGAGGGAGCTCTTAATCAGCTCAAATAATAACAAGCCCTTCAAGTAGGGTTTTTCTAGGGAGTTGCCAGGTAGGTCAAATAGTGACAATTCTCTAGGGTTGGGGCTTTTGAGGAGTTCCAAACACACTCTGCCCCTTCTTGTGGCTGCTATGCTGATAGTTTTCACAACTACTGTGGTTGCCAGGCTGCTGGTTTTCAAGGCTACCTTGGAACTGGGGAAGGCAAATGGGAATATGGCAAGTTAAAATGCCGCTGAGCTTATTCTTCTTACCAAGTTTTAGCATCTTTTTTGAATAAAAACTCATTTACTGTTGTTGTTGTTGCAAGACTTTGTTTAATTTCCAAGTTCTAAAAAAGTTGGTTTTAACAATTTTGTCAATATTCTCACTGCTTTTATGAAGGAGTGGGTTTTGGGGGTCTTACACTGCCATCCCAACAGGCCCCCATGTTTAGGTTTATTAAAATTTAAGTCTAACCAAAGACTGTGATTCAGTTTCTTTTTGTGTTTACTAGGAAATTAGTAGGTACAGATATTTTTCTGTAGCATAATTTTTTAAAGATTGAAAACAAAATATTAAAAGCTATTAAATCTGGATGGTAGGTACGTGGATTTTCTTATGTTTTACATTCTATTTGTGAAGGAAATAATAAACATAAGTAAAATATTTTTTTAAAAGAAATATAATCAGGATTGGTTCTGGGGGTGGATGTGGCTCAAATGGTTGAGTGCCCGTCTCCCATATGGAGGGACCTGGGTTCGATCCCTGGGACCTCCCGGTAAAAAACACACACACACACACACACGCACAAAAAAAAGATTGGTTCTGGACAGAGGCCCTGAGAGAACTCAAAGGAAGAACCCAGCAAAGAAGGAGAAAAGAGCCTGAACATGCCGTTAGATGTAGTTCACATTTCACTCATTACTAGATGGTTATTAATACTTCCCAAGTACAAGAGTAAGGGTCCCTGTGCTGCCTTGAAGGGGATGTTCACTGTTTGGTGAAGGGTCAGACAAGTGAACAGGTGTGCACGGCATAACTCCTAGGAGACAACAATAGAAGTTGACAAGAGGTAGAGGTGTTTCATGCAGAGTAAACTGTACATACAAAACCAGTCTGTGAGTGACGTTGCTTGCAGCAGGTGGTAAGGACGTATGCACCTTCATTCCTTCCTCTTTTTTCAACTCCGTTTTTGAAAGATACCTGTGGCAGCACTGCAGAGAGGGAATAGAGTCGGGATGGGAAGATTGCAGACTGTGGTGGTTTGGAGCTGTTTGTACTCCAGAAAAGCATGTACTTAAACTTAATCCATCCCTGTGGGCATGAACCCATGTAAGTAGAACCTTTTGATGAAGTTACTTCAGTTAAGGTATTGTCCAGGATGGGTCTTAATCCTACTTTATAAGCAGAATGAAACTGAGACACAGAGCGAAAAAGCCATGCAAAATAAGAAGCTGAAATTCAACAGAACCCAGGAAAGAACTGAGAGGCCAGGAGAGGCTGCCATGTGCATTGCCATGTGACAGAGGAGCTAAGAACCAAGGAACACTAGCAGCCAGCCCCAGAATGCCACAGTCTTTAGGAAGAAAGCATCACCTTTTCTTTTAGATGAGCTAATAAGTTCCTATCATTTATGCCAACCCATTGCATGGTATTTGCTTGAGCAGCCAAGGAAACTAAAACACTGACCAAGAGACATTTAGACTGTTGGTACAGTCAAGGAACAGGCCTAGAGCGGCAGCATCAGCATCCCCTGGGAACTTGTGAGAAATGCAGATTTTGGGGGATGGGGCCCAGTAAACTGAGTTTCAGCAAGCCCTCCCAGTGAATCTCATGTGCATTCAAGTTTGCCAAGCACTGGTCTAGCTGAAAAGAAATGAGAAGTAGAATAAAAATAATATGAGTATGGAGAGCTTCTCATAGCCCAGGTACTGAGTATTAACTGGTTTAAATGAAAAATCAGGTGTTATCCCCATTTATAGATGAAGAATCCAAGGCTTAGAAAAGCTGAGGACCTTGTTCAAGGCCGCATAACTACCAAGTGGTGACACTAGGATTCAGACCCAAAGCCTGTGTTTTTAACTACTTTGCTCTTTTAATCAGAAAGTGATTGAATTAGCAATACTTACTGGATGATTATCAATGAGGATAGAATAAGATGTCAAGATTGATTCCCATATCTCTGGATTTGGATAAATGTTGATGCCATTCTCTGATTTGGACTACATGGGTGAAAAAGAAGCAAGTTTAAAGCTAAGAATTTATTTATTTTTTGACATAGTGAGTTTAAGGTCCCTCTAGGACCATAGAATGAGGAGGGCCCATAGTTGGACACACAGACTTGGCAAGCATAAGTATAGAGGTGGGGTGGCTGAAGATGCGGGCATGAATGAGATGATCCTAGGAAGTACAGCATAAGGTAAGAAAGGGACCAAAGACAGAGCTCCTGGGAACAAATGGAGCAAGAAGCACCTGCATAGGAGACTGTCAAAAGACATGGAGCCAAGATTAAGGAGAAAAGGGAAAGAGGAGGGGCCCAGAAATCCAGGGAAAAATCAGCTCCAAGATGGGCTGGGCCAGCATC
>PVKH010026472.1:0-13203 GCA_004027955.1 Chaetophractus vellerosus
CGGGGGAGTCCCGCAGCCGGGAGGGGGAGGGCCGACCGCCGAGGGGGCGTCACCGCGCCCGCCCCAGCTGATGGTGTGCTTTGCCCGGGGTTAAGTTTTAGAAGTCAGGATGGCGCGTTTCGGGTTTCGGTTCACACGGTCATTGCAGGGACCGCGGTGGAGGCGGCACAAAAAGAGACAAGGGCGCGTGGGGAACGGGTTGGTGTTTTAATGAGGGCGTCACCTGCAGGCGGCAAGTCCTCCTCCGCGCTCTCCGCGCCGGATCCCTGGCGCGGTCCCCAGCCTGTCACTTGCACGTTCTCCCGCGCCAGCCTGTCTGGCCTCCCTTCTCCACCCTGATGCCTTGCGTGGGGGGAAGAATGGAGTGTCAAAGGGACGCCCAGGGCAGATGCCGAGCAGAATAGGACTGTGTCCCGCGGCGTGGGGTTTAACCGACTCCCTTACTCGGAGGCTCTTCTCCACTGAGCGCCGTCGGCGCGGGCGCCACGTGTGGGGTCCGGGGCTCCACCCCGCCAGCCGCTGCCCGCTCCCCGCCTCGGGGACGCTCAGCCCGGCCCTCGCCCAGGCTCAGTAGCACAGCCGGCTTAAAAGTGCCCGAGCCTGGAAAGCAGCAGCGGCTTGAAATCACGTTTTGAAAGCACATCTATAGTTTCCTACAACCCGTGTCCGCCAATGCACTAAACTATTGGACTCGATTTCGTACTTTGGCAAACAGCTTCTAGTTCCAAACGCGATTCTCCTCTTCCCGAATTTTGATGAACTCTAGGGCTGCGACTATCTACGCAGGGGGAGTGGAAAATTGAGGCAATCATCTGGACAACCCGGTCCCCAAAAAGTCCACCTGGAAAGCCTACTCGAACCGGGTGCTGAGACGCCCGCGTCCTGCTCTGGTCCTCCCACCACGCGAGGAGCCACCGCGGCAGCGCACGGCCCGCTGGGCGAGGGCTGCAGGCCTCGTGCCCGGGGCCGAGCAGCACGTGAAGCCCGTGGCCCCGACCAGCGGCTAGGTACCTGGTCGGGGAAATTCACGTCCTTATCTGTCCATGACCCAGAGGCCGCGGCAGTAGCCTCGCGAGTTGCCAGGGAGAAAAGCAACCTCGATTTAAGGCTTTCAAAAACCCCGGACGGCCCGCGGGCCCGCCCGCCGGCCAGTCGGTAGCTTTGGTGCAGGAGGGAGGGCCGGGTGGGGCGGCTCGTGAAGCCCCTGCCCCTCCCCGCGTCACGCACACTCGGCCACGCGCTTGGCGTGGAGCACAGAGCGAGCCCGCGGGGTGCGGCAGAAGGGCAGAAACCTCAGGGCCGCAGCAACCCCGCCGGGGCCCGCCTGTCCGCCCGCGCGCCTCCCATCTGGGGGCAACAGCCCGGCGCACAGCTCCGGGCCGAGGTGCGCAGCGGCGTTCCCACGCCTCGGATGAGCCTCGCGGCGGGCATTGGCGAGCGCGGTCCCGCCCTCTCCCGCCCCAGCCAATCGCGAGCCGCGCCGACCCTGAGAAGGCGGGACCCGACGGGGCGGTGGCGTGGACGCGCAGGGGCGGTGAGGGGGCCCCCCGCCCGCGCGGGGGGGCGTGGCCGGCGCCGGCACTTGCGGCCGCGCCGGGCTGCGGCGTGGGAAAGAGCCGCTAGGAGCCGACCGCGCCGCCGCCGGAGCCGCGCCGCCGGGGCCTAGGGCGGGCGGGTGAGAGGGAGGAGGCGAGAGGGAGGAGGCGGGCAGGGAGGGCGCCGCGACCCGTCGCCGTCCGGGCTCCGGCCGCGCCGCCATGAAGCGCCCTTGTGAGGAGACGACCTCCGAGAGCGACATGGACGAGACCATCGACGTGGGGAGCGAGAACAATTACTCGGGGTGAGCGCGGGCTCGGCGGGAGCAGCCCCGGAGCCCGAGGGCGTCGGGGAGCTTTGTGTGCGGGCTGCTTCTTGGAGATCGCGGGGCTCCCCTCCGCGGCGCCCTGGCGGAGCGGGGAAAACGTTGCCTGCGGAAACTTTGAGTGGTGGGCGCGAGCTGAGCGCGCGTCGGGGTGGGCCGAGGTGTGTGGGTTTTCGCTGTGGTGCGGGGGGCGCGGGAAGAGCGCGAACGCGGCTGTGAGGGAGCCGTGCGGGGCTTCGGGCAGGGAGGGTCCCCCGCTGTCAGCGGCGGGCGCGCGGAGCCGGCACATCCGAGCGGCGGGCGGAGCAGGCGAAACTGTATTTGGGGAAGGAGAATGGAAAAAACAAATCGACTTTTATATTTTTAGACGAGAACACGACTTGCTCTTTGGAGAAATTAAGGCAATTTGTGATGTCAAGGCTAAGCTTTCGCGGCTAACCGTGTGCGCTTTGGCTGACGTGAGCGTGAGTGACAGATGTAGGGATCGGTTCGGGCAGCACTCTTTGACTCCTTGTTCTTACGTCTGGAAAAGATCGGGGTCGTGATCACAGAAGCCAGACCTCCACTTTCCCGTGACAGAGGGAGATTACCGAGGCATTTTCTTGCCAAGGCGGGTCAAATGATAATTGCTTCAAATTCACATCCCCTGAAGCACCTTAATTATTTACCTGCAACTGCCATTCAAGGAGCGAAATTCTTCCTTCTTTTGGAAAACTGGTTTTCTTTGATATAATTAATCTACTGCGTGCAAACTGAAGCCCCAAATCAGCCAGAGCAAAGAGATTTACGTGATATGTCGTTTCCAAAGTTGCCTGTGGATTTGCTGGACTCATTATGTCATCTTAAGAAATAAGGTCTGAAAGATCTCACTTACAAGCGAAACCAATTAAGGAGGGAGTGGGAATGAGGAGGACAGTTAATTCAGAAATAAGATCCAGAAGTGAGAAGGTGAAGTAATAGGAACCTGGTGTGTACAACATTCCTAAAATGAAAGAGAACAATAACAAGAACCTGGAGAATTTGAGAACTTAAAGAAGCATAGTATCATGAATTATGTAGAGAAATAGATATACAAACTAGGGAGGACCATCAAAATAGTTCAAAGTAATTATTTGATTGTACTTTTTCAATATAAAATGTCTTTCTTTTCATTAGTAAACTCAAGATGGATTGCACCTCCTAGAGGTTTAAGCTTAGATTGAAGGCTGAGAGATACAGTTTCGTTTTCAAAGTAAAACATTTACCTAACTGTTGATCTAACTTTAATATCCCTATCAGTGACATATTTAATTTGGGGCATTCTTTTGAGAGATTAATTTACAAAACAAAAATTTCTGTTTTTTTTTCCCTGTTGTGAGATATGGCTAATTGAAATTTTGACACAGTAAGATAACTTCTCTTTATTTTAAAGAGTGCATGGGGGGGGGGGGCACAACAGTTTGACCCGTGATGAATGTGTATCTGTTTGATAGTGGTGCTTAACATGATCTTTATTTTAAAATAGCTGTGCTTTGTTCAGTATACTTGACAGGAGGGAGACAGAAGTATGCTATTAGAGGAGATTAGTTGACTTTTAGGAAATATATATGAGTGGGGCTAAGAAGTATTAATATCTAAATTCTCACCCTAATTGCCCTTAGTTATTTCACTGGGAGCCTTAAGCAAAAGTTCAGGGAAGTTTTTGCCAATGGATTTGGCATCTGGACTACCCTTTTAAAAAAGAAAAAAAAAAAAAAAAGCCTAATTCCTACCTGGAAAGACATGACGGCTGAAAGAAAAGTATGTTAAGAGTGAAGCAAGAATTAAGAATAAAAAAAATACACACATAAACTGTATGGTTACTCTGAATATTTAATAGACGACTTGAAGTATCCACAAGAAACTATTGTTATGTTAATATAGCACCTGACACTCTTCTTATTTCATAGGCAAAGTACTAGCTCTGTGATTAGATCAAATTCTCCAACAACAACATCTCAGATTATGGCAAGAAAGAAAAGGAGAGGGGTATGTGACTTTTTTGTTTTTATTTCATGTAATCCAGCCTAATGTGTAACAGTTGTATGTTTCCATTACAAGTAATTTTATCATTTTTGTATTCATAAACTTTTTGTTGTTTTCGCTTTCTTTGGGATAGATTATAGAAAAAAGGCGTCGGGATCGTATAAATAACAGTTTATCAGAGTTGAGACGACTTGTGCCGACTGCTTTTGAAAAACAAGTAAGCTACCTCCACCCCTAAGCCCCCCAAAAAGCTCCATCAATCAGATTCTCTCATCTGGGAATGTGGGTTCTTGTTAAAGCTCATTAAAATAATGGTGTATGTGCCCTGATCTGGCACAGAGCAGCTATTTCAGTAAAATGCTTTGTTGTGGCAAAACTATTAAAAACATAATCCATCATGAAGTTGAAAAACATTTCCATTCTTTTGCTTATTTTTCCCTTAAGGGTAACAGTGTTCGTGCTTTCTCTGTTCTTTTTATGAATACCAGTAGTGGTTTTGTTTAAAACGGTGCTCTATGTAGTATTCTTCAAAAAAATTTTTTTAAAAGTCATATGTAAAATTCCTTTTGTCTCAAACTGTTAAAAGAAAAAAAGGTGGGCTTTTTATTAAAAATGATAATAATAACCAAAACCAGGAAGTAACATCTCCAGCTATATTTCCTAAATAGCAATAATAAAAATGAAAGCCACTTGCTTTCATTTTTAATCCCTAGATTAATTGAATGATGTTTGATTTGGGGCATCTTTGTTTAGAAGTTTGATAAAAATTAAGCTAGCCATAACTGACTGCCCTTTTTCAGAATACAAGCATACCTTTACAAAAAAAAGATTTTGCACACGCAGAAAAGTAAGAGACCAAATGTTTAAATCTTCCTTTGTGGTTTTCGAAAGAGTTTCTCCTCCATTAGCGGTGGCTAATGGCACGGATTTCTGAAGAATGTTTTTCAAATGATATAGCAGCAAATCCTTGTTGAAAATATTTTCAATGTAATCCAAATAGGGTATAAGACAGCAGTTGTTTGTTTTTTCCACTTTGTTGTTTACTTCATGAACCCACAAATATTATAAAACAAGCCCTACAAAGCCCTTGGAAATTACCCAGAAACTGCAATTTTAGTTATTAGTCACTTTCACTGAAACTACTTGTACCTCTTCAAGAAAAAGTTTAACATTGACAAAAGTATAGGATGCACTATACTATTGAGTATACATTTTTAAGAAAAAGACACCCACTACATATGCTGAGACTATCTTTGATAAGCTAAATGTATTATGGAAGTTGTAGTTTTGAACGGTAACAATTTCAGGCTGCAGATGAAAATATCAGTAATCAAAGATGTTTTTTAATTTTTGAGTATCATTGTCTACAGTGATGAGGAACAGTGTGGTGATTTTTTTTTTTCTTGGTTTGTTAGGTTTTTATTAAATGTTGACTTAAAACAACCTTAAAAGCAAACCTCACTTGTTTGGCAGTTAGTTACCATAAACACAGGCTTTTCATTTGCAGGGCTTGGCTACCAACTCCAGCAAGCTGGCTTTGTCACAGTGTGATTACAGGAGTGTTCTTTAGAGCAGTAAAAGAACCCTGGCACTCACACCATGTCCTGGGTGCTGATAATTTCCCCAAAGCAAGTAAAGGAACCTGAAATAAACTTCAGTGTCCTTTCAAAAAAAAAAATCTTGGTTTAATTATTTCACTTTTCCAGAAAAACCCACAGCCCTCAGAGACAGTTTGAGGTGACACATTTGTTTTCCAGTTGATTTCTAGAAGTTGTCTTATTTTTAAATGGGGGACATAAAAATATGTTTCTAAGGCAATTTTAGTAAGAATATTTTTGAAGGATTCAAAAATCCTTAAGCATTAATGATGCTTCCTACATAAGTAGTAAATTCTTCTTTCTTGCTTTTGATCTTGGGACTCACAGTGACACCTGCTGGTAATTATTGGGTGTGGGGGAGCCTTTCAATTCTTCCCTTTTTTTACTTTTGGTTCTGTTACCAGGGGTCTAGTATGAATTATCTTAAAGACTTATTGGACTTTTCTATTTTTGAAAAATCTATTTTTAACAATAATTTGATAAAATCCTCTCTTTTTATCCTCCAGAGTTGGTATTCAACTGGTATAGACTTCAACATTATATAAGACTATTGGATGTCCCTTAATAAAATAAAGTATATTGTGACCCAAGGTAGGGATTGGAGCCAAAGTTTAAGTTTTTTGAGTTGTAATAGTTTAGATGGGATGAACCTAGGGGTATATTCTTATGATTAAAGAAGTCATTTATTATGCCTTCTTTTAGCCTTTAAAAGTTAAGATGGCAAACACCTGTCACTAGGTGTGACATAGTAATTAGTGCTTTCATGTAAATTTTAGTAAAAATTCAGAATAAAAAAAATTTAGAATCTTCTAGTCAGTGGGAAAATGGAAACCTTAATGCTAAATTTAGTGTAGAATGTTCCAAATTAGTTTCTACTGGACTTGTAAACCTTTTTTATTTGTTTATAAAGGGGTCTGCAAAATTAGAAAAAGCCGAAATACTGCAAATGACAGTGGATCATTTGAAGATGCTTCAGGCAACAGGGGGCAAAGGTAAGTAAGTGACTTCATTTTTCCTCCCTCCTACCTTTCTCTCTTATTTTTTGCCCCTAATATTGTAAGGAAGTCATAGTCTAGAAGTTCTTTAACAAGTTGAGATAGGCAGTCCCAGATTAAAGCTGTGGAAATCAATGCTAATGGCAGGATTGAGCTCGTGGGAAAGAACTTCTGGAACAAAAGAAGCACTTGACCCTGGACTTGTGTTTGCTTTCATAATACTGTGGGAGTAAAGCTTCATTCATAGCAGCCTGGTCAGAGATTTGTTTGGGACTTCAGAAGAGTTTGCTGGAATCTGTACAGAAAGACAAAACAAACATACAAACATCCAAACATAAACAGAAGGCTTTAGAAGCAATCTTTTTCTCCTCCTTCTCCTCCTCCTCCTCCTCTTCCTCCTTTTTCTTCCTCTCCTTATTTTCATTAAATCAGGATGAGGACTCAATATAATCCAGCTACTCCAAAGGAAGTGACTCTAGAATTATTATTATTATTTTGGTTGTTTTTCAATTAAAACCAAACAGACTATCTGAAATGCAGGTAGTGCACCTCTGGACTGGAAACCATTAATGGACTAGAAACCTTTCTAGGGAGAGCAAACTGGTACAGGCATCTGGGCCCAGGCTCCTGGGGTGATGACCTCTGTACTGGATGGAGCCGTAGGGAGGAATCTTCAAGAGGGTCAGAGGGATTCTCACCTCATGCTAAAAATAGACTTGAGCTGTGAAAGCTGTAATATTTATCATATTTTATTATCCCACTTCCCCACACATCTCTCAGACTTGATTTGCCTTTTTGTATCTTTTTCAACCTTCAAGGAGGCCTTGATACTTATGTTAGCCAAGGGTGTTAGTATGTTTAACTGGGTAAGGAGGGAGTACCATGAGGAACTAAGTGCTGCAACTAACTCCTGGAAGCCTCTTTGCGCACCATTAAGCTTTTAGTACCTGAGACTGAGTGGTAGATCTGGGCGGGGGAGGGCACTGGAAGAGGGAAGCAGCTGTTTACCAGTTGGTATGGAAGTATTTCGGTATTTAATTCTGCTTTGACCTTACTGGTGAGTTTCTGTGGAACATCTGCCTGAACCTTAACCATCTTTCCCTGTCAGTGGAGGGTGGTGACTGTTGTGTAGGGAAACACATATGATGTGACTCAGCCCAGCTTGTACCTTCCCAAGGAACTGTCCTGAATAGATAAGGAGTGGGTCTGGAATTGTGACTTCTACATATTAAAATATAATCCAAAGCACAGGATACAAACATTCTTACAAAATACAGAAGAGAAATGGAAGTCCTAGAAGCTCATGATCCACAGCCTTGCCTTTGACCTGGGGAAGAAGTGCTGTGCTGTGCTGCACTTTGGGGCCTGCAGTAGTTCCAGGAGCTCCAGACCCCCTCCAACTCCATGATTCTGCCCCCACAGCTGTACCTCAGGATATTAGGAGACTGACTGAGGCAGTGATGGTGCAAGGAAAGTTGTTTTATTGCTCCTCCACCCTTTTGGCATTGTTAGGTACAAGGCAAAGAAGTCTTATCAGGATTTCAAATATTTGACATGAGCTGTACTTCTAAAGAGTAATATTATTCTTATGCTTTATCATAAAAACTGAGTTCCATCTTGGTTGCTATTCTTGGCTACCTGAACAGTCCTAAAATCCGTCCCAGAATAGTTTAGGAACAGACATTTCCAAGTAAGTTCCATACAAGTCATCTGGCTGCTGGGGCATTAAAGAGGTCATCTTGCAGGAGAATGTGTTGGCCTCGACCATGGGGGGCTGGCAGTTGGGGCTGGCAGAGTTGAAGACTCGCAACTGCTGTGGAAGCTTTCATGTGCAGTGGTAGAGGGCATGGACTCTGCAGTTGGATGGCTTCATTTAAGATCCTGGCTCTGCCATTTATTAGCTCTGTGACCTCGGGAAAATTATTCTCTCTGAGTTTGTTCCCTTAACTGTAAAATGAGGACAATGATAGGGTCCATCTCTCAAAGTTATGTTAATTCACCTGAAGCCCTTAGAACAGTGCTGTCCCAGAGGAAGTGGTATGGACATGTGTTCTATTATTTGTCAAGCTTCATTCCTAGGAAATAGCTGCTTATTGTCATTAGCAATAAGATAAGAATGACATAATTTATATTCCACAGCAGAGGGCTCTATCCATATAAGACAGCATAACTGGCAAAGTACAAATTTCACTTCCTTCATGACCACACATGAGAATTCTTAGAAGAACCTGGGATTCCAGTTCTGTCAATCCATTCTTTATGGTCTGTCTTGGTACTGCAGTAGTTAATAGAGAGGATTTAGTAGAGTAACCTAAATTTCTAAATCTCTCTGGGTTTCTGGACTCTATCTCCTCTAGTGATTACTTCCTTTTTTTCTCATGGAGGTCAGGAGCCAACAAAGCCCTGTAGAGAACCCTGAGGACTCCTATATGAAATGCTTTCAGTGGAGGTATCTTCTTCAGGAATAGTGTTAACCCTAATCCCAAGGCCTTTTGCTTGCTAACTATGCCAAAGGCCAGGGATTACATTTTTGTTGCTGATCTTCCACTTTGATGATGCTCTCTTATATCCACTTTGTGCTATTGTTGTTACTGGTTTAATGGTGTATTTCTTCCCCCCAGACATCGTTTTGGGACTTCCAAAGTTTTGCTGGAATTTTGGGTTTAGAACTCTGAATATATGTGTCTACTATTTTCCACAGTGCTTTGATTACAGAATAAGATAGTCTGATTTTTAAATAGACAATAAATGAAACAGGTAATACTTAGATCTGTAAAACATAAACAAGACAGCAAATGCCTTAGATGAAAAAAACTTTGTTTGACTATATTTCTCATTCATGCATATACCCATCCCCAAAGTGAGTGGACTAAAGTTTTTATTTATTTTTTATTTTTTATTACTTGGACTAAAGTTTTAATTTGAGAATTGTTTCCCAAAAAGGGGGCAAATAAAAAAGAATTCTGAAAGGAATCATTTGTACATACTAGAATGTCACTCATTCATAGTGGTGACATTTCCCTGAATTGTCATTATTGGACCTTAAATTGGCATTATAATAATCAGACATTATTATTTTCTATTATAATGTATTATCTTTGGATAAGAAGAGACACAGGTAAATGTGACACAGCCCCAGCCATTTCTGTGGTAGTAATCATAGGTGTGGGGATGTGTGTGCACACACTGACACAATTAGTACACAATAAGTTCTTTCTTGGGTGGATGCCAGAAAACATAAACTAAACAATGAAGGAGGCACATATTTGAACTTCAGAAAAATTAGGAGTTATAGTAAGCTCATATTAGTAAGCAGCTTTATTATTCTTGGAAGAAAAATATTTTATATTTTCTAGACATTCAAATTAGTTACCAAATTCCAAAAAAGAATCTCATTTTGTTTTCATTAAACTTTTTCAAACAAAGTAATTACAAGACGTTTTCACTTTGCTGATAAAAAAACATTGTGAGTCAAGAAGGATTTAAGCTTTTATTGAGATGACATTCTAGCACATTTCTAAAGAAAATCCTCAAGCTACTAAGATGTACTTTGCCTCTGTTACACAAATACCAACAGAGTGAGGATGTTTCAGATAAGTCTTTTAATCTCCAACGCATGTGACAGGGACAAAGAGACTAGAACTCCATTTCACTGTGAAAAAAAGCTTGCTGGGGAATTTCACTGTTCCACAATACAAGAGAGGAACTTTTTTTTCCCCTGTGTTTGAAACATGGATGTTCTTAATTTTCCCTCCACTGTGATATTTGGTTGCAAGAACAACTGTAGCATATTGCATTGCTAGAGTTGTCATACATGTAAATTGCAAAGTATACTTTCTTAGTGTCCCCAAAATTAAAACCATAAATAGCTGGCAAAGTTTTCCTCATTCTGTGTACATCTTCTAAAGGACAGAATGAAACACTGCTTGGTGGTTATTGGCAGTAACTGTATCATATTCTCTCTCCCTCCCTCTCTCTATTTGCCCATTTCTCCTTCCCTCCACCTTGCCCCAACCCCTCTTTCAGGCTACTTTGACGCACATGCCCTTGCAATGGACTTCATGAGCATTGGATTCCGAGAGTGTTTAACCGAAGTGGCGAGGTACCTGAGCTCCGTGGAGGGCCTGGACTCCTCGGATCCATTGCGCGTGCGCCTCGTCTCTCATCTCAGCACGTGCGCCTCCCAGCGGGAGGCGGCGGCATTGACGTCCTCCATGGCCCACCACCATCACCCCCTGCACCCACATCACTGGGCGGCAGCCTTCCACCATCTTCCAGCGGCCCTGCTCCAGCCAAACGGACTCCACACTTCGGAGTCAAGCCCTTGTCGCCTCTCCACGACCTCAGAAGTACCTCCTGCCCACGGCTCCGCTCTCCTCACGGCCACCTTTGCCCACGCTGATTCTGCCCTCCGAATGCCGGCGACGGGCAGCGTCGCCCCTTGCGTGCCACCTCTCTCCACCTCTCTGCTGTCCCTCTCGGCCACCGTCCATGCTGCTGCCGCAGCGGCCACCGCAGCTGCGCACAGCTTCCCTCTGTCCTTCGCGGGTGCTTTCCCTATGCTTCCCCCAAACGCAGCTGCTGCAGTGGCAGCCGCCACAGCCATCAGCCCGCCTTTATCGGTATCAGCCACGTCCAGTCCTCAGCAGACAGGAAGTGGAACAAACAATAAACCTTACCGACCCTGGGGGACAGAAGTTGGGGCTTTTTAAATTTTCAAGGAAGCTTTTCACAGAACTACTTGCAATAGCAACTGAATGTCCTTCATTTCAGAGACAGCCTAAAACCTTTGCACCTGAAGGTAGCCATACAGATGCCTACAAAGGAATAATAAAGCTATTTCAGACACCTCACAAGTGGAAATGTGGTATTATCTTTTTTTTCCTCTCTCTATTTTCACTAAGGCAGCTTGCAAACTGACATCAGCAACTTTTGAAAACTTCACACGTTTCCATTTAGAAGTTTTCTGGAAAATATATGGACCTTACTATACAGCAGTACATCTGTATGTCTGAATTGGGGAAGAACAATGCCCTAACTGAATATTTTTGCAACTAGATGGGGAAAAAAACATGATTCATAAGTGCCTGAGCTAATCAAGTTTCTTCTGAATATATAACATTGCACAAGAAGAGCATAGAGTTTGGATAAAAAAGGAAAGGGACGGAAGTCTTGCATTAGGCTGCAGACATTTAATACAATTCTAGAGAAGAATACTCTTTTGAAACCAACAGGATTTTATTGGCCAAAAGGATTAATGAAAACAATTTTCAGGTTGAAAGACCTAGTTTTATCTGACTTAGTTTGCTTTCTTTGTACAGACTTGCCAAGTGGTGACAATGCATTGGTAGAAGCAATTATCCCATCAGCCGCCAGGTTAACAAGCATTTCTGCCCTGCCTGCAAGACTTTTTTTTTTTTTTTTTGGATGGCTCAAATCTGGTGCTTCTTTATATAAACCATGCTATTATATAGTTCACCTAGAAGCACTTGCCTACTGTGTGCCCACTGGAAGCTATTTGATACATGCCAACTTGAAAACTCTATAGTTTGCAAGAGTTTGGATTAATTTATTTAGTTTTGTTTGGACTACTTTTATGTTTATCCTCTTCACTTTCTCCTGATAACATGTAATATCTATTCTTGTCACCTTTTGGGAGAAGTTGCATTTCTGGAGGTGATGAGACAGGGAGCAAGCATTGGGAAGAGAAAACCTCAATTCTTAAAATGTTCTTTATGAAGTTAGAGATTTCATATGATCCCAAATCAAGATGAATGTATTCAGAGGGATGTATATAAATTATTTTTGTCCATGCCTAGACTAGTGCTACATAATGGTCTTTTGGTTTTGTTTTGTTTTTCCCTTTTGTGACATAAAATAATCTCTTAATACATTGAAATCAAGCACGTGAGATTTTATGTTTGAAAGAAAAGACACAGCATGTATTATTATGCACTTCTTTTCTCTGCTGTGTGGAGAAAGCAATAAACATGAGAATGTTAAACATTATGCAAAATTATACTTTTAAATAATTGTTTTAAAATTACTGTACCTAGTCTTGTTTTCATTACTTTGTAACCTTTTTCTATGCAAAAGTCTTTACATATCACTAATTAAATGAAGTCGTTTTTGAATGTTTTTATGTTGATGAGTTGCTTTGCAGAATGGACAGTTTAAGAGAATGTCAAGTGAGGCCTTCTTTTACTAGCAATTTAAGCCAGGGCTTTTCTTTTTCAAAGTCATTCACCTGATATAATTCACGGAGTGCTTGAAAATAGCATTTTTCTGAGCTTGTAAATCAAGCATAGGCAGGTATGACATTACGTGGTGGCAGAAAGTGATCAGTTTCCTCTGCCTTTTATTCTTAAGTATGGTTCTTGGGAAAGTACAAGACTTCCAAATAAGGTAAAGTAGAATGTGTCATCCATTTTGTAACTCAAAAACATTTATAAAGGGTTTTTAAAACACCACATACATATATGATAGGCATATACCTCCTAATGATAGGTCCCCTGACGCTCAACGAAAATATCTTTTGTTGCAGTGGAAGTTTTTTGGGTATCCCTCCCTCCTTCAGGGAAGGCTAAAAGAGGCTAGTACAGAGTTCCTAAAGCTATCAGGCCAAACAACATGAAAAGAATGAAAAATAATGCTTTTATTATGTATATCAATCCATAATGCCAAAGGGAAAACTCAAGGGTATAATATACTTAATTCTGTTTATCAGTGGTCTGGACTCTCTTTA
>PVKH010026473.1:0-13203 GCA_004027955.1 Chaetophractus vellerosus
TTATATTAAAATGGAAATTTCATGTTGTTGCCAAAATTCTGAGTTTATAAAATCACCTTAATTTCTTTGCCATCTAATGCATACATTAATGATAATAAAATGATGATACTTTCCCCACTTAAAAAATAATAAATTAGATTAATAAATTATAGTCATGCATGTTGTAACTTCAAGGATAACGTCCAAAACAAAAGGATAGAGTGCATAACTTCTAAACTGATAAAGAGAAAAAATTAAAGAAATAATTTATTTGCTATTATTTAGCTTGGGACATCTGTCTACATAACTCGTAAGCCTTAGTTTCCTCATCTTTAAAGTGTGGATAGTAGTAGTACCTGCCTCATAGGGTTTTTAAAAAATCAGTTTTATTGATACATGTTCATAAAGTATACAGTCCATCCAAAGTGTACAATCAGTGGTGTATGGTATAATCACAGAGTTGTGCATTAATCACTTCAATCAATATTAGAGCATTTTCATTAATCCAATAATAACAATGATAATAATTTTAAAAAACACAAAAAAAAACTTTACCCCTTAATAATCACCTCTCAATCACTCTATCCTTTCCCCTGTCATACATAACTGCTATTCTTAATTTCTTTTCTCTAATTTATTTATATTCATATTTTGTATCGATGGAATCAAACAATATATAGTACCTTTTGTCTAGTTTCTTTCACTTAGTATACTTCCTTTTTTTTTTTAACCACAATAGAAGATTATTCATTTTTTCTATACACTACTGTGCATAGTTTGCTTTGGTTGTATTTTTGCCTGATAGTAAAATCTTCTAACATTAATATACATTTGTTCAGTTTCAAAGAAAACCAGTCATATGTGCAATCTTACCCATATTCATAACTCACATGAGGTTTTACTATGCTATACAGTCCCATGTTACATGTTTTAGTTTCCCTTCTAGTAATATACATGACCTTAGACTTTATCCTTCAACCATTATCATACCCAGATATTAGCACTGTGCTAGTTACAAACACTGTAATGTTCTTTCACCATTTCTGTCCATTTCCAAACATTTATGAACAACCTTTTTATCAATTCTGCACAGATTGAAGCTCAACTTTACATTCTCTAATCTCATCCTATTTTCTGGTGATCTATATTCTTAGTTATTAACTCCATGAGTTTACGCAATATATTTAGTTCATAGTAGCTCAATCATACAGTATATGTACTTTTGTGTCTGGCTTGCTTCACTCAACATAAAGTCCTCCAGGTTCAACCATGCTGTCATATGCTTCACAACTTCATTTCTTCTTACAGCTGAATAATATTCCTTCATATGTTTACACCACAATTTTTTTATCCTTTCATCAGTTGCTGGGCACCTGGGTTGTTTTCATTTTTTGGTGAATGTGAAAAAATGCCACCATGAACATCAGTGTCAGGTGTCTGTTTGTGTCACTACTCTCATTTCTTCTGGGTGTATACCTTGTAGTGGTATTGCCAGGTCACATGGCAGATCTATATCTTACTTCCTTAGGAACTGCCAAACAGTCCTCCATAGTGGTTATATCATTCTGCATTCCTGCCAAGCTTGAATAAGCATTCCTATCTCTCTACATCCTCTCCAAGCCTTTTAGTTTTCTGTCGTTTTAATAGTGATCATTCTAATAGTTGTGAAAAGATATCTCATTGTAGCTTTGATTTGCATTTACCTAATCACTAGTGATGTTGAACATTTTTTCATGTTTTTGTCACCATTTGTATTTTTGGACAAATGTCTATTCAAGTCTATTGCCCATTTTTTAATTGGGTCATTTGTCTTTTTATTGTTGAGTTGTATGATCTCTTTATAGACCAGGGATATTAAACCCTTATCAGACATGTGATTTCCAAATATTTTCTCCCATTGAATTGGCTGCCTTTTCACCCTTTTGACAAAGTCCTTTGAGGTCCAAAGTCTTTTGGTTATGGATATCCAGTTCTCCCAGCACCATTTGGACTGTTTTGTCCCAGTAAAGTGGACTTGGTAGGCTTGTCAAAAACGAGTTGGCTGTAGAGGTAAGCATCTTGTTTTAGTCAGCCACAGAGGTGCCTTTTGAAAAATACCAAAATTGGTCGGTCTTTATAAAGGGTATTTATTTGGGGTAGAAGCTTACAGTTACCAGGCCACAAAGCATAAATTTCTTCCCTCACCAAAGTCCACGTGTTGGAGCAAGACAGCTGCTGACATCTCCAGGGCTCAGGCTTCTGGGTTCCTCTGTTCCCGGGGCTGCGTTTCTCTCCGGGCTTAGCTTCTGTTTCCTCCACGGGTTCAGCTGTAGACCATGAGGCTCTCTACGCTTTGTGTCTCTCCACAAGGCCAGCTGTAGACTATCGGGTGAACGGCTCACTCCAACATCAGAACTGCTTCTCAAATCTGCTTCTCTCATCTCTGCTGCATTTTGTCTAGCCTTTTATACTTGAGACCACACCCACCGAGGGGTGGAACTCAACATCATACTGACATGGCAGTTAATGCCCTAATCATAACTTAATCATGCCCAGATGAACAGATCAGTTTACAAGCATAATCCAATTTATATTTTTGGAATTCATAATTAAATAAAACTGTCAAACCATTACACATCTGTTTCTGGACTCTCAGATATATTCCATTAACTAATGTGTCTGTCTTTATGCCAGTGCCACACTGTTTTTACCACTGTAGCTTTGGAATATGTTTCAAACTCAGGCAGTGAAATTCCTCCCACATTGCTCTTCTGTTTTAGGATGTTGTTGGCTATTCAGATGCCTTTTCCCTTCCAAATAAGTTTGGTAATTGCTTTTTCTATTTCTGTAAAATAGGCTCTTGGGATTTTGATTGGTATTGCATTGAATCAGTTTGAGTAGGATTGACATCTTCACGATGTTTAGTCTTCCAATCCATGAACACAGAATGTCTTTCCATTTGTCAAAAGTCTTCTTTGATTTCTTTTACCAGTGTTCTGTAGTTTTCTGAATATAGGTCCTGTATATCTTTGTATGAACCTCATTGATTAGTTGTCTCAAATCCTGTGTCTCATTTGTGGCTTTGATGTGTTCCTTTGTTTGAGCCATATCTTCCTTTTTCTTAGTATGGCTTATAATTTTTTGCTGATATCTAGGCATCTATTAATGATGGTGCATTTACTCTGATGCTCAATTTTTCTCCTTTGCGTAGGGATTTAGTGGCAGGTAGCTGTGTGTTACTGCTGTTGTTTGATTCTTGGTTCAAACTGTTCTAAGTCTTTGGGATTGTCTGTTTAGTTGCTCATATCTTGGCCATGGACCCAGTAATGGATTGCAGACCAGCTTCCAAGGGCCTTGGGGAGGGAAGCTGTAAAGGCCAGAAAAAGCCTCTCTCATTTATTTACTTTTGTTTTCCTCATATGCACTTCCTTGGTCTGCCAGCAGATGGTGCTCTTCCACAGACCTCTCAGCTCAAACCCTGGTCAGATTGTGTTCACTGTAACCCTGACCAGAACAGTGTGGTACAGGATCCTGCCTCAGGGCTACTCAGAACCTCGCAATTCAAACTTCCTCAGAAGCTGTTCTCCAACCTTTGCCACTGGCTTCCTCTCTTTTCCCAGGTAGAAATAAGTCTACTCCCCTCTGCATCCACAACAACCTGTCCCAGTCAGTAGGGAGGGTGTTTAAGAGAGTTGGATCTCTTTAGTCCCATGCTGGCTCCCAAGGCAAACAATGGCACAGCTCCACCTGGCCTGGAAGGGCTCATGGGACATAGCAGACCAAATTTATTGGCCAAAAGCTGAATCAGCCTTAGGCTGCATCCCTCTCTCTCTCCTCTCCTGGGGAAGTGGATCTCTGCGGTCCCCTCTGTCTGTAGCCGCCAGCCATGGGCCCAAGAATTCAATGCTGTGTGCTCCAAGGGTGGGGGCATGGGCACCTGCAGCTGCAACTGCAGCTTTTACTCACAGATTTTCCATTCAAGTCTCTTTTTCTTTTTCTTTGCCCCTCTCTCTTCTGGGTGGTGTCCAGCCTTACCCTGATGTCCTAAGCCCTAGAATATTTTTCCAAGCAGTTTCTGCCTATCCTCTAGCTATTTTTCTGGGAGAGATGTGAGTCTTTTCTCTCTAATCCTCAATCTTCCCAGAAGTTCCCAATTCAGAGACTTTTTATGAGGATGTAATCAGATAATGCATGTAAAAGAGATTATCACAAATCTAGTACAATGTAAGTGCTCAATAGGGAAACAGATGTGGCTCAAGTGGTTGGGCATCCATCTACCATATCGGAGGACCCAGGTTCCATTCCGGGACCTCATGGTAAAAAAAAAAAAAAAAGTGAGCAGGTAAGCCAGGCCTGCGCAGCGAGCCACACAGCAAGATGATGATGCAACAAGAGAGACGCAGGGGAGAGTCAAGGCCAGACGCACCAGAAACCAGGAACTGAGGTGGCACAAGTGACAGGGTGCCTCTCTACCACATCGGAGGTCCCTAGGATTGAATTCCGGTGAAACCTGGAGGAGAAAAACGCAAAGGCAAGAAACAGACACAGAAGATCACCCAGTGAATGGATACAGACAGCAAACAGGGAAGCAGGGGAAACTCATAGAACTGTACACCAAAAAGAAAAAAAAAGAGGGGCCGGCTGGATAGCCCAGTGGATAGGGCGCCAGCATACCACATGGGAGGCCCCGGGTTCGGTTCCCAGGGACCTCTCCTAGCGGGCAGACCGCCTTGAGGATGGCAAGCCGCCATGGGCGGGCCAGAGCCGCCGTGGGCAGGGCAAAAAGCTGCCACGGACAGGGCAAAAGCTGCCACGGGGCAGGGCAGGTCGCCCACGAATGGAGCGCCGCCAGCCACCTGCGAACTGAAAGCCGGCCATGAATGGAAGCAGAAGCCGCCCACAAGCGGGGAAAGCCACGCCTGCGCAGTGACCAGTCTCGGCGCATCGCCGCAGCGGGGGGAAGGGGAGATATGTAATAAAATAAATAAACCTTAAAAAAAAAAGAAAGAAAGAAATAAGTGCTCAATAAATATTAGAAATTAATATTATTAATAAATGAGTCAACCCTTTGCTGATGCTTGAAACTTCCTGCAAACATCTTGCCCAGCTACTCTCCAGTGAGAGAGACTGCTAAAGCCAAAGATAGCTAAAAAGTACTAAGCAATTCTGATCTCTCTAACGGGTTCTCCTTGTGTTGATCATAACTCCTTGCTCAGAACCTTTAGGATTCACTATTGCCTTTCAATAAAAAGTTCAAAACATTCAAGTCTTTATGGGCTCTGACCCCAACCAACCTAATCTCATAATTTCTCTCAAAAAACATTTAAGTTAAACATATCTGAGGTCTCTCTCTTTGACACTTTTGCTTATGTGGGTTCCTTGCTTTGAATGCCATTTTGAAGACCAGGTAGAATTGGGATGGTTGCCCTCATCTGGAAAATACTGCTTTCTGCCATATTCAACCTATTCTTCAAATCCAGTGTGGGTTCCTGACTATTCTAGCCCTAAGTGATTTATAGTTTGAAAAACTATGATCTGAACCAAACTTTTAAGTCATTTATGTATGTCTCTTCTACTGCTTTTCCAATTTAACTTTTATTTAAATTTTGTATTGTTTACAGAACTTTCTGTACGTTTGCATGGTCTTTCCAGCTAGATTTTTTAGATTTTTCAGCTCCTTTAGGATAGAGACTATTTGTTCTTTGTCTTTTTAATCCCCTTTAGCTCCTAGGAAAGGGGAATTAACATTTGAGTGCCAATATGTGTCAGGCACTATAATAATTGCTTTCTTATATATGTGACCCCATTTAATCTTCACAACAACCTTATAAAGGTAGATATTAGTATCACCATTTTACACATGGGGAAATTGAGCTTCACAAATCTTAAGTAACATACCCAAGGCACTTCAATAGTCAGCTGCCAAGCTAGGTTTCTATTTCACCACCCATCAAAACAGCTTGTAAATAGTACGTATCTAGGAAGACTAAAAGGCTCAAATGATTATACTTTTTTCTGCCTAACTTATTCATACCCCACTCTGAAATTTAGGGTGTCATGGAAACATTTCAAGGAAGCCAGAATTATTTTCAAGAAATAAAATTTGACATGCCCATTATTAAATAACAACATAACCAACAGAATCCACTAAATAACTGGAAGTCAGGTAGAGAATCATACTTTGGGGGTTTTAGTTTAAGGAGTTTCAGAAGTCACTCTACTCTCTTAATCTCTACTTTGTTCTGAGTTCATGTAGTGTGATGTGAAATGAATCACAGTTCTTCGGGTGCTTGCTACAAATCAGTATCTCTTTCAGAGCATACTTTCTCTTCTCTTCTTTTCTAGGGTTACACATCTTTCTGGAATGACTGCATATCATCTGGCCTGCGAGGAGGCATACTGATAGAGCTGGCCATACGGGGTCGAATCTATTTAGAACCTCCCACCATGCGTAAGAAGCGACTGCTAGACAGGAAGGTACAGCATCCTTGGTGAAAATCCTCTTAACTTATGGAAAGGCAGATACCAACAGTCCATTTTTACTATTTGAAAGAATAAGATTTAAGTAGTGAGACAGGATAAATATTATCTGAGCTATACTATTGTCAAGAGAGCTTTAATTATCCTATAGCATAGTATCCATAGTCTAAGAGTTATAAGAAGTTCATGGTTTTATCTTCTTATTTTAATGCAAAAAAAGTAATATTTAGGATGCTGTTGATTATTTCTTCCTTTATTTCTATACCTATAACCTATCCTCTGAAAGGTTATGAAATAGATTATTATATAAGAGAAAGTAAAGATGTGAGTCAGATCCAATCTTTGCTTAATCTTGCTCATCTCCAGATAACTATTCAGTCTTTCTTCTTCCATTCATGACAAGTCTTCTCCAGTATATAAGCTATACTCCTGTCTCCATTTTCTTACTACTCATTTTCTCGATTCACAACGTCTCTGTGATCCTCAGTACTCTACTGAAACTATACACTTAGATATCACCAGCTTCTTTTCAGTCTTCAATTTATTTTTCTCTTTTAACCTATATGTGGGTTTGACAATTTTGACCCCCTCCTCCTACTTGAAACTTTCTCCATTCTTGGCTTTTCTTATATATTACATTCTCTTGCCTCTCTGACTATACCCGGTTTCCTTTACTTTTCCGTTCCTTAACACCTAGGTCTTAGTTTGTTTTCCTTTGCATGCCTTTCTCTATCTTTTTGGAAATCTCATTTACCTTCACAGTTTCATCTGATACCTCCATGAGATTAACTCCCAAATTCCTAGGCATGTGTTCTTTCTCCACCTCCAGTCATATTCTGCTATTGGTGAGACATTTCAACTTAGCCACTCCAAATCACTTAAACCAAACTTAGCAATTTTTCCCCCAAACTGGCTTCCTTTCCTAATTTTCCTACCTCTTTTGTTTCACAAGGTGGATACCCAGACTCAAAGATTTATTATTAAATCCTTTCTCCCTCATCATCTGTTTTCAGTCTGTCACTAGAGCCCACTTCAAATGTTATTTTTGTCTCCCCACTATCACCACATACTAGATATTAAGCTTCTTAATCACAGAGACAGTATTTTATGCTTCTTTGTACTTCCTACAACACTTAACCAGTAATGAATATATGGTATATTAAATGGTTTTGTCTTGAATGAGATGAATGAAGCAGGGTCCCTTGTTTCTTCTTTCCTGAAAGGTACTGCTAAAGTCAGACAGCCCAACTGGTGATGTCTTACTGGATGAAACACTCAAGCACATCAAAGCAACAGAACCTGCAGAAACTGTCCAAACATGGATAGAACTACTCACTGGTAAGATGATTCAAAATGTACCCCATACTTGTTGTCTTTAATTCTATCCTTAAAGTTGAGAAAAGTGGTACAGAAGTTTGGGGTGCTGGATAAGATTCATATGGACCACTATTTAACTATTCTAATGAGGACAGAAGAAGCATGGTTAATTGATACCTAATGTTTTCCAAAGCTTCACCTTACCTTCAATCACTTCACCCCTATAATCTTTAACAATATTCTTGACAAGGAACTTCTTTTGAGATATTTATTGAGATCTAATTTAGTTTCCTAGGCTGCTCAAGCAAATACTATGCAATGGGTCACTTAAACAATGGGAATATATTAGCTTTCAGTTTTGAGGCTAAAAGAAAGTCCAAATCATGTTGTCAGGGCAGTGCTTTCTCCCTGAAAGCATGTCCTGGGGCTCCGTGGCTCCTCTGTCACATAGCAAGGCACATGGCCGTGTTTCCTGGTCTCTCCCTTCTCTTCTGGATTCTGTCAATATCCAGCCTCTTGCTTCTTATAACTTTCTCTCTGTCTGAATTTCACTCCGCATATAAAGGACTCCAGTAACAGGATTAAGACCCATCCTGATTGAAATGGACCGCACTTTCTTAACCTTCTTAACTGACATAACCTCAGCAAAAGGTCCTACTTACAATGGATCCATGACCACAAGAATGGATTAACCTTAAGAACATGTTGGGAAGTAGATGTGGCTCAACCACTTGGGCACCCGCCTACCACATGAGAGGTCCCGGGTTCGGGTCTCAGTGCCTCCTAAAAGAAGACGAGCAGATGCCGCCTCCTGCCACAACGATCTAGACTCCACCCCCACTGCAACAAGCAGAGGCCACAAGCCAGCAGACACAGCCCGAGGGGAGAAAATGTGGCTCAGGTTATTGGTCATTCCCCTCTCATGTTGGAGGTCCCGGGTTCAGTTTCCAGTGCCTGCTGGAGAAAGCAAGCAAACAGTGAGCAGACAGATGAGTAAACCGTCTGGGGAAAGGAGGGATAAATAAAGAAAAAATAAAGTAAATAAAACAAATCTTAAAAAAAAAAAAAAAAAAAACACGTTTTTCTGGGATACATACAGCTTCAAACAACCACATGTACCATTGAGTTCACCCATATAAAGTGTACTTCAGTGATTTTTAGAATATCACAGAGTTATACAACCATCATCACAATTTAAGTTTAGAATATTTTTATCAACCCAAAAAGAAATCCCATATCCATTAGCAGTCTGTCTGCATAATCCCCACTCTCCTCCCCAGTCCTAGGCAACTACTAATCACTTTTTGTATCTATAGATTTGCCTATTCTGGGCATTTCATAGAAATGGAATTATATAATATATGGTCTTCATGACCAGCTTCTTTCAGTTGTCCTGTTTTCAAGGTTTATCCAAGTATTTAATTCCTTTTTTTAAAAGGCAAGTTTGAAAACTTTAATGTGAATCTGTGGCATAAGATTTTAGGGAATCTTCTGGAAGATGGAGAATTAGAGAGACAGAGGACTCACTTTTCTCCCAGAAAAACAGCTAGAGGACAGGCAGAAACCCTGGGGAAAAAAGTGTTCTATAGCTTAGGACACCAGGGGAAGGCTGGACACCAACCAGAGTTGAGAGGGGCAAAGAAAAAGAATCTCAACAGGAAAACTCTGTGGGTAAAAGCTGCAGCTGCAGCTGCCAGCACCCATCCCCCCCACCCTCAGAGCAGACATATTTGAATCCTCCAACCTCTGGCCAGTGGCTACAGACAAAGGGGGCTGCAGGAGTCCACCTCCCCAGGAAAGGGGGGAGAGAGGGATGCAGCCTAAGGCTGATTAGCTTTTGACCAACAAATTTGTTCTGCTGTGTCCATGAGTCCTTCCAAGCCAGCTGGGCTGCGCCATTGTTTCTCCTGGGAGCTGGCATGAGAAGAAAGAGATCCAGCTCTCTCAAACACCCTCCCTACTGACCAGGACTGGTTGTGGGGGATGCAGAGGGGAATGGACTTACTTCCTATCCGGGAAAAGGAAGAGAGCTGGCAGCTAAGGTTGCAGAACAGCTTCTGAGAAAGTTTGATTTGCAAGGCTCTGAATAGCCCCAAGGTAGGATCCTCTGTCACATTGTTCCGATCCCTGTTTGAGCTGAGAAGTCTGTTGAAGAGCCCGTCTGCGGGCAGACCAAGGAAGTACATGTGAGGAAATTAAAAGTAAATAAATGAGAGGTTGTTTTGGGCCTTTACAACCTCCCTCTCCAAAGCCCTTGGAAGTGAGTCTACAATACATTACTGGGTCCACGGCCCGGATTTGAGCAACTAAATAGGGATAATCCTAAAGCGCTAGAGCAGTTTGAAACAAGAATCAAAGAACAGTAGTAATAGACAGAATCACTCCACTAAATCCTTACGCGAGAGAAATTGAGCATAAGAGTAAACTCACCATCATAATCAGAGGACATCAGCAAAAAATTAGAAACCATACTAAGGAAAAAGGAAGATGTGGTTCAAGCAAAGGAATATATCAAAGTCTCAGATGAGACATAGGATTTGAGAAAAGTAATCAACAAGGTTCATACAAATCTCCTAAATCAGATCAATGAGTTGAAATACAATATGGCTAAGAGATAAAGGACATCAAGAAGACACTGAGCTGGGGAAGTGGCTGTGGCTTACTTGGTTGGGCTCCCGTTTACCATATGGGAGGCCCCAGGTTCGATCCCCAGGGCCTTCTGGTGAAGGAGCTCCTGTGCGGCGCTGTGAGCTCAGGGCCCACGCAGCGCGGTGAGCTGCTGCAACAAGGGGAGACAAGCAGACACAGGAGAATGCACAGCACATGGACACAGCAGGCATAAGCAGCAAGGGGGGGTGGTGGTAAATAAATTTTTTTAAAAAGAAAAGAAAAAGAAGACACTGAGCTAACACAAAGAAGAATTTGAAAACCTGAATAGAAAAATAACAGAGCTTATGGGAATGAAAGACATAATATGTGACATCAGAAACACATTAGAGGCATAGAACAGCAGGATAGAGTATTTGAGGAAATAATGGCTGGAAATTTCCCAACTCTCATGAAAGAAATGAGTCTACATAACCAAGAAGTACAGCATACTCCAATCAGAATAAATTGGAATAGACCTACTCCAAGACACATGCTGCTCAGAATGTCAAATGCCAAAGATAAAGAGAATATTCTGAAAGCAGCAAGGGAGAAGCAAAACCCCACATACAAGGGACACCCAGTAAGACTTAGTGTGGATTTCCCATCAGAAACCATGGAGGCGAGAAGATGGTGGTATGACATAATTAGGATACAGAAAGAGAAAAATGACCAGCCAAGAATTCTTTATCCAACAAAATTGTCCTTCAAATATGAAGGTAAGTTTAAAGCATGTACAAATAAACAGAAAGAAGGAGAGTTCACTAAAATGAATCCAGCTTTGCAGGAAGCACTAAAGGGAGGCCTACATCCCAAAAGGAAAAGACAGGAGAAAGAGGCTTGGAAGAGATTGTAGAAGGGAAGACTATCAGAAGGATAACCAAAAGAGTAAAAAGACAGATGAAAATGAGATGTGATGTATGCAAGCCAAAGAATAAAATGGTAGAGTAAATCATGCATTTTCAGTAATTTTGTTGAATGTGAATGGATTAAATTCCCAAATCAAAAGATCTAGACTGACAGAATGGATTAAAAAAACATGAGCCATCGATATGCTGTCTACAAGAGACTCACCTTAGATCCATGGCTACATATCAGCTGAAAGTAAAAGGTTGGAAAATGATATTCCACACAAACAGTAACCAAAAATAAACAGGGTTAGCCAGACTAATATTGGACAAAACAGACTTTAAATGCAAAAAAGTTATATGAGATGCAGAAGACCATTTATATTAATAAAAGAGACAATCCACCAGGAAGAAGTAACAGTCTGTACACCTAACCAGGATGCCTGAAAATACATGAGGCAAACTCTGGCAAAACTGAAGGGAGAAGTAGACATCTCTACAATAATAGTTGGGGTCTTAAACACACCACTCACATCATTATATAGAACAACCACACAGAAGATCAACAAGGAAACAGAACTTGAACAATATGATAAATGAACTAGGCCTAACAGACATACACAAAATGTTGCATTACAAATCAGCAGGTTATACATTCTTCTCAAGTGCTCATGGATCTTTCTCCAGTATAGACCAAATGTTGGGTCACAAAGCAGGTCTCAACAAATATAAAAAAGACTGGAAGTCCTGCAGCGAATTAAGCCGACTGTCTCCCTCTCCCCATGGGGGCCCGGTGTGCAGTGGCTGCGGACAGCAGCCTCCTTGGTAGTGTACACAGCCTGTTGCTTGTACAGGTTGCCCTTAGGGACCTTGGAGACATCCCTTGACTGATGATGGTCTTGTCTGTGACCTCGTGCCATCCCCCAATCTAGGCTCCAGACAGGTATGCGAGGTGCCTTTGGAAAGCCTCAGGGGACGGTGGCCCACGTCCACATCGGCCAAGTCATCATGTCCATCCGCACCAAGCTTCAGAACAAGGAGCATGTGATTGACGCGCTGCGCAGGGCCAAGTTCAAGTTCCCTGGCCACCAGGAAATCCACATCTCCAAGAAGTGGGGCTTCACCAAGTTCAATGCTGATGAATTTGAAGACATGGTGGCCGAGAAGCACCTCATCCCGGATGGCTGTGGGGTGAAATATATCCCCAATCTGGCCCCTTGGACAAGTGGCGGGCCCTGCACTCATGAGGGCTTTGCCAGCACTGCCCTCACCTGACCTGTGCCCTCCAATAAATGACTTCCTGGAAAAAAAAAAAAAAACAACTGGAAGAACACAAAGCACCTTCTCAGACCATAGTGGAATGATGCAGGAAAAGGGAAATTTTGCAAATGTGTGGAGGCTAAACATTATACTTCTAAACAATCAGTGGGTTAAAGAAGAAATTGTAAGCAAAATTACTAAATATCTTGAGATGAATGAAAATGAGAATACAACTTATCAAAACTTATGGGATATAGCAAATGCAGTGCTGAGAAGAAAATTTATAGCCCTAAAGCCTATATTAAAAAAGAAGACCTAAACTCAAAGACCTAACTGAAAACCTGGAGGAACTGAAAAAAGAACAGCAAACCAATCCCAAGACAAGCAGAAGGAAAGAAATACTAAGGATGAGAGCAAAAAGACATGGAGTTGAGAACAAAAAAACAATAGAGAAAATTTTAAAAACCAAAAACTGGTTTGTTTTGGTCAGCCACAGGCGTGCCTTTTGAAATATACCAAAGATTGGTCGGTCTTTATAAAGGGTATTTATTTGGGGTAGAAGCTTACAGTTACCAGGCCACAAAGCATAAATTTCTTCCCATACCAAAGTCCATGCCCTGGAGCAAGATGGCTGCCGATGTCTCCAGGGTTCAGGCTTCTGGATTCCTTTGTTCCCGGGGCTGCATTTCTCTCC
>PVKH010026474.1:0-13208 GCA_004027955.1 Chaetophractus vellerosus
CTTCCTTCCTTCCTTCTTCCTTTCCTTCCATATTTATTGATAGCTTATTATGTGTCTAGCATTGTACTCAGAGATATATTCTGACTGGGGTGTATTAATATAAAATATCACCCTAATAGACCTGATCAACACATATACACATATTTCTCATATAATACATCTGAAAATTATACTATTATTAGCAGTATTATGTGTCCTATAATTCTCACCATCTGTAGGATATGCATTTCTTATTGCACAGATGGCTTATCTTGAATTACCCATACATTTCCTTTAACGCAAGGAACTGGCTTCCTATTTGGGGTGGTATGGTCTGAATTTTTAAATCCCTTCCCTAGAAATCATTACACACTGACAAAGACATCTGGTCACCTACCTGGTAAATATAGGACTCCCTTTGAAATCCATCCCAATACATATCCACACATGCCAGATTTGCTGAAACAGGTCCTACAAAGCCATGGAACAGCCGCTGAGCAGCTCCAATCCACCCCCTTACTTTATGCTCTAACTTCCTCAACTTCTATTTAGGAAACTAGGAAACTATTTAGGAAAGTGAGCGGCAAAACTCACTTTCTTCTGTGGCCTCACACAAGCCTGAACACATGCATACTTGTTTGCCCGCTTTATTTATTTACTTAAAACTAATGCATAGTGAATTTTCTGCCCCTTTTACATGCTGATCTCAACTCTTTTCCAGCCTTAAGTTATTCCAATTTCTGTAGGCATTTTACTGCCTCATATTTCTGATTCCTGATTTCTGAATAAACTAACATATAAACAGTTGATTCTCAGGTTTCAGGCTTAACCAGTTGAGTCCAACATGTTCTAATAAAGATTTTATCCTCAGAGAAAAACTACTAAAGGCAAGTTTTGACTTTTGTGTGTGTTTGTTTTACTTTCAGATTCTTAGAAGGGAAAGAAATTGCAAATCTACCCCAAAAAATGCCCCCCCCCAAAGTATTGCTAGACCTGTTGTAGTTAAACAGTTTGCCATCTCAAGAGCTAGTTGAGATTTCCCATCTTTTGTAGGAAAATTAGGACTGCAAAAATGCTCAAGGCCTTCAAGAACCAGCCCATGCCCAAGATGCCCCCAAATCTCTACGAGGGAGGCTCAGAGCCTGGCCACAGAGGTAAGGAAAAAAAGTCATACCTTTATAGGCAGATAGAAATTTCTCTGTAGATATGCTTTCATGTTATACTCATCTTCTTAAAAGTTTGGAAATAGAGGGAAACAAGTTAGTTTGGGTAAAAGTGAAAGTCACATTCCTTACCAAGGAACAAATCCCATGGATATGAAACTGAACCTCCAAGGCCCATCAGGCAATCAATATATCTCCACTTTTTCTTCCTTTTATATTTTCAGTTTATAGTAGCAATAAATATGTTGGTGCATGAAATTTACTAGAGTATAATAACCAGCTGGCATTTCTGACCAGAAGCTGAACCGTGCAACCCCATTCCTTCCCTACTGTCATCAACTCAGATAATGCTGCAAGCCTCGGCTATTAGTTCCCAAATGACATTTAATTATACTTCTAATTGGAGGTCTCATGGCTATTTTTCTAAATTGAGGTGTGCTCAGTGCAGTCTTTGTAAAATGATTCAGGGCAAGGCAAAATCCACGAAGCAATTGAAGAGCAACATAACTAGGCTTTTGGTTTATCTCTGTGGGTAACAGAAAATTGCTTAGCTTATGTTTCTTTTCCCTTAACTCTTCGCTGTCAGAATTAGGAAATAACGGAACTATGTTCATCACTGCAGGAGCCGGACTGTATCAGAAAATCAGCACCCACTAAAAGGCATCTTGTACAGAAATAGTCAAGGGTGCATCCAGCATGCGCACAACAAAAATGTTGCTGTTTGTTCCGGATGCTTTTTTTGGATTCTGTCAAGCAGAAAGAGTGAAGGATCTGACATCTGGCTAAGAAGGCTGACAGAAAGAATTATTGGATTTATTTATGATTGCTCATCATATAGCTTACTCTTTTCTATTGTTCATTTTTCATTAATTCCTTTTTAATAACTCGTTCTCAAGGGTCATGCTGACCATTCATTTTTTTCTCTAATGAACTTTTTCCCTATGCAATTGTGTGTAATTCACATTTTCTGATCTTTTAAATGGAAGTTTTTAATATAAAAATTGGTCACCAGGGTCTTGCTTTTCCTTTCACATTTCAGCTTTAGAAATACCAAATTATTTATATAAAGGGATACATTTTATATATTTGTTCTCTAAAGCATCAAGAAAAAAATGGATTTTATCTGTCATTTTTCAACAATGTATCTTTACCATCTCACACAGACCTAGTACATAGTAGGCCCTCAAATACTTGCTGAATAACATGACTGAATGCATGCACATTTGAGATTTTATAACTATTTTGACCTGTTTTATCTATATCTATATCTATATCTATATCTATATCTATTTTTTATGATTCCATACCAGTCAGGATAATCACTGCCATTTTAAGAATCATTTTTATTGGTACATTATGCTTATGTTATTGAATATGGATTTTAAGATAAATCAAGACTAAGAGAGGGAATAAAATGATTCTACCTAAAATATTGTGAAAGAAAAAAACGTGGTTTCTTTACTTGCATGATGAAATGACATTTAAAAGACTGAGCCTTCAGATTAAATGAGAAAATTTTCTACCTGCAGGCTGCCTTTTACCTTACTCTTTATAAAGTGCTCATAAGATATTTTCAACACTTACCAACTATGATGCTGGGCAAGTACCTTCACATCCATTAGCCTCTGTTTCCTCATCTGTAAAATGGGGGCAATAGTCATACCTATTCCCAAGTTTGTTGGGAAGATAGAATAGAATCAGGCACCCAGTGTTCTCTCCCTTTGCCGCACCCCTCGGGAGGGCTCCACACAAAGCAAATCTCATTTTGCTCACCTCTTTCCCACTCGCTGGCCCTCAGCAATCACTCAGCTGACATGGAGCCATCGACCATCGTGGGATATAAGGCTGTCCCAGGGACTGATGAGAGGGCTTCCCTTGTGTCCCAGGCTGGGGATGAGAACAACAGATCTGCTAGAAAACAGAAAGCTAAGGATCTCAAACTGAGAGAGGGTTTCATTTTACCAGTACCCATACCTGGGCAATTTCATGTTTTTTGAAAGTGTGCAGCTTCTAATGGAATCTCCATGTAGCTGTATTTTTCACCACTGTGAAAGAATGCGGACGCCTAATTAGCCCTGGGAATTCAGGAAAATTGGAACACCACGGTTTCCTCCTGTTTGCTCTGGACCCTGTGCCACCACCTCAAAGATGTGATTTGTCCGTGACTGCCCGTGGAGATCACAATATCTAGCTGTCCCCTTTGATGGTCTTGCTGACAGTTTAAAGAGCCAAGCAGCCCAGAGGAGTCGAGCTGAAAATATGATTTCAAATCTTCTTCTGTGATCAGTAGAGACTTCACCAGAGGAAGGGCATCTTGCCCTTTCTTGATGGCACATAAACATTCAGGCAGGTGCACAGGAGAGGGACATGCAATTGTCTAGTGGCATTGTCAGATTCCTGTTGTCTCTACTTCTGACCACTTTGGTATTTTAGCTTGAGAAAAATGAGGCTTAACACCTTCACTGTAAATAAGGAAAGTGACCTGGGAGTCCTCAGGGGCTGAGCAAAGGGGGGATGAGATTGTAACCCAGAGGCTGCTTGGAACGAGCGGAAGGGGTGATTTACAGTAGCAATGCTGTTAGATCTCAGGAGGGAATGCTCATCATGTTGCCCAGATTATAATCTGATTTTAGTTATATCAACAATTAGACTGCCAAATAGTTGACCCTCTCATAGTTCATTTGAATTAAATAATCAACCTTTGCTGCCCAGTTATTTCTCTTCTCTTAAATCAGTAGTCTTAGAGACCCAGCCATAGTTAGAAATTGGAGGTCATGGATCTTGGTTCACTGTTCTCAGTTTTCCTTTTCCCTGGAGAGCAGAGGCAGTGGAAAAGCTTGGGATTTGAGCTCCTGCGCCTAGGTTTGAGATCCACACCTGTGCTTACAGGTGTGTGATTTGAGGTACGTGACTTAAAACTCACTGGGTCTCTGCTTCTTTGTCTGTAAAACAAGAATGATGACTGTCCTTCCTACCAACATCCAATATTTTCATGAAGCGCAAACCAGTGCATAAAAACTGAATTTGGAAGGCCACTGTTTATTGCTATTGCTATCATTATAACTGAAAATTAGATTAATCTTTTAAGTAAAATCTAACCATTCAAGCAACTATTTATTGAGCAACTTTTAATAATAGACAATCATCGCTCTCGGAGAAATACAAGTGTGAGTCCTAATTCCATCATTTGGTAGCTGAACAACGGTGAGTAAGTAACATAGACCCCCTGACGCTCCTCTCCCTCATCTGTGGGTGGTCAGTGATGCCACAAGGGTCAAGCATCCAGGCTACAGCCAGTTCCCTTGGCCCATTACCTGATTACACTGGGTATGAGCATGTAGGACAATGCCAGTTATGCACAGGGCAGTTATTTTGTAATTGTGAAAGGTGCGTCAACAGCTCTCACCATCCAGCCTCTGGAATGTCCTTTTCCTTCTTCCACTGGCCCCTTTTCCAGAACTAAATGCTGGCTTCTCATCCCAGGCAATGGTACTGAACCAAAATCTAAACGATCTGTCCATAGGGGGGACTAGCAGAAGCTAGTGAAGGGGAAATAAGTTCAAAATGCTTCATAAACACTAATAAGGTCTACTGATCTCGTTGAGAAGTTGAACACTATCATTAATTACAGAATATTAGTGGACACTTAGACACCATAAAGATGGGTTTCTTTATTCCAATAGATGTCATTGGTTCTTTGTGACAAGGTACCTTGGGAACAAACTCAGTCTCTTTAAATTTCAAAATCTGCCCCCTTTATCCTACGTTTTTTCAGGTTTTGGAAACAAAAATGATTTTATCTAGCTTTGCACTCAAGCATGTTGATCCAGAGACTGCAACAGTACTGGCCACCAAATTCAATTTCTGAGTTCATTCCCATTTACTCCTGATAAATTTAGCTAACTAAATTACCGCTACTGTTTTTAAATGGCAGGCTAAAGCAATTCGCTTAATTTTAAATTTGATTATTCTTTTTATTTAGAAGCAAATTTTCAGAAAACTTATCATATCAATGTTTTGGGAGGTTAACCATTAATGAGATTAAATCAATTGGCTTTTAGATACTTTGCTTGTTGGTATGCAAAAAATAGGCTTTGTGGGCACAGGAAAGCTTGCTCTCATCTGAGTGGACTATCATTAGAATGTTCTTGAAATGTTCCACCAACCTCTAGTGCTCTCAATAAAATCTTATTAGGATTTATGAAGCATTTTGAAATCTCTCTGTCTCAGGCTCATTCTGTTTTGCTTATTTGCTCTGTCACTGTTTCTCTCTCTCTCTCTCTCTCTCTCTCTCTCTCTCTCTCTCTCTCTCTCTCTCTGTCTTACTGTCTTGTCCTTTTTGAAAAAAAATTCTAAATATCCTCTGGGAGTCTATTCCATATTCAGAAAATTTAGATTTTGATGCAGGTGTGATTGCCCAGGAAGAGAAGCTAGCAATTAGACCTCTGTCCCCCACCCAGCGTTTTGGTCGGTCTTCAGTCTTAAAGAGTAGTAACATAGAGGTTAAAAATAGCTCTTTGAAGAGTGAGCATGTGTGTGGTTTAGTTTAGCTCTCAGAGGCTGAGACCTAAACGGCCGCTGCTAGGTGCTCTTTCTGCAGTCCCTTAGAGGCTGCTGGATGGTGTGATGACGGCTAAGAGCAGGAAGGCTCGAACGCCAGCACAGATGGACGTGTCCTCTTCCCCACCTTTCACCTATAGAAGCTCTTCAATGTTTCTAAATCTTTCATTTTTCTATGCTTCGTGTTGACAATAAAAAGTCCCTCGTGATCCATTTTCTCTTGGAAAAAGGAACCCTAGCCCGTCATTGGCATCTGTGGTAGGAAAACGATGACACGACTAGTAGCAGCCGTAGAAATAGAGGTGATGGTGACCAACACTGAGTGCTCATGACGTGCCAAGCTCCCTGCTGAGCAAGGAGTTAGCATGGTTAGAGCTGCCCGTGACGTGTGCGCTCTGCCTGCGCTGGGTCCGGGGCTCTAGGTTGGGAGGAAAGAGAGGGAAGAGCAAGAAACCACGAGACCAAATGGTGGCAACAGAGGGAGAGGCATCGGCTGAGTGCTGGAGTCATGGTTAAATCTGTGTCCTGGGCACGGGTGGAGGGAAAACAGACACCGTGAACCCGGTTCCAATTGCCTTATAGACACGGTCACATTTCATCCTTGTAACACCCCTAAGAGGTGAGTACTGCAGGTCACAAGCCCCTAACCACAATCCTGAAACCCAAAAATTTCAGAAACCCAAAAAGGTTTTATTGGGCTTGTGGTAAATTCAGTGGGTGGCAAAATCTGGTCTGAAATAATATTGGACCTAATTATGGTCTTTTTTTATCCCAGATAGTGTGAACATACAAACTGCAAACATGAGACTTGATTAGGGAGTGTTTGCACAAACACTAAGGATTTTACATAATATGCAGTTAATGAAATACTTTTGGCCAAAAAGATTTTAGAGAAGGACTTGTTGGACCTATAATATTAGCCTAAATCATAGGTGAAAAAGTTGAGGCTTTGGAAAGCTTAGAAACCTGGTCAAGTCAAACAACTATTACTGGAATATAGAGTCTTTTACCCAACATACCTCGTATAGACCAAATGATTATGGTTGGGATTTGGGGCAATTAGTCAAGGCTACAGTTACATATACACAAGGTTAGGGAATTATTTTTGCTTTGTTTTATTTACCAAACCTTAAATACTGCACTGGCTATAGCCAAAGATTAAAAATGAAACAAAACAAGCATAAACAACTCCAATGGGCTGGTGTGTAACAGCAAAGAGGGATTAGAGAGCCTGCTGTAGCACTTTCAATTGCAGTCCCTTTTAGGTATGGACAGTTTCAATAATCAAAAGGCCATACATTTCCCTGGAACTTGTACCCCTTTTCCTGGTTTTGGCACATGGGAGACAGGGAGAAGGAAGGATGGACATGTGAGCTATTGGATTTTGTAATGGTTTGGGAGATTTATGTAATTATGAATTCCAAAAATATAAATTGAATCATGCTTGTAAACTGAGCTGTTAATCTGGACATGATTAGGTAATGATTAGGGTATTAACTGGGCCAAGTCAGTGGGGCATTGAGCTCCACCCCTCAGGGGTGTGGTCTCAAATATAAAAGGCAAGGCCAAAGACAGAGGGAGCAGATTTGAGAGGCAATTTTGATGTTGGAGTTTTGATGTTGGAGAGGATGCCCCAGGAGAAGACAAGTGAGCCGTTCGCCTGATAGTCTACAGCTGCAGCCCTGGGAAGAGAGGAACCCAAAAAGCCTGAACCCTGGCAGACGTCGGCAGCTGTCTTGCTCCAACACGTGAACTTTGGTGAGGGAAGAAACTTTTGCTGTGTGGCTTGGTAACTGTAAGCTTCTACCCCAAATAAGTACCCTTTATAAAGACCAACCAATTATTGGTATATTTGCAAAGGCACCCCTTTGGCTGACTAATACAGATTTCTTTAAGAATTTTTAATTTCAAAGAAAAGAAAACCTATTCAAAATAGTTGATAAGAAGAGTGGAGGTGAGCAGGGGTTATTAAAAGGATACAGGAGCATCTCAGCCAACCTAAGTCCAGATTCTCTGAATTGGGAACATCAGACATATTTTCTCCATCACTTTCTTTGAGCTTCATATTCTCTCATCTCTTTTTCTCCTGAACATCTGCTTCTTTTCCATTCTTAGAGTGTGGATTCATCTAAATGGCTATTTTTTCCCCTGAGCAGCACTGACTTGCCATTGGGCCAACTCTGATCTCGTAGCTACCTCCACTGTCCCAGCCATCTGACTACTACAGTTTGTTCTTTGGATTCCTGAGAAATCTGAGACCTATGATTCCTGTTTCCTTTAGCTAGAGCCACGAGAGCAGGTGCCACCCAACGCGAGCATGACCTCCAAGGTAATATCTTTCAACAGGTATGCGTCTGTAAGTTTATGAGTATATGGGTAGAGGGGAGGAAGGAAGTTTAAAGTAGAGACTAAACACTTTTTTTTTTCCTGTTGTAACAACACAGAACACATTTGCTCCATCTTTCATCTAAGAAATCTTTGGCTATCATAGTCTTCTTAGGTGTTCTTTGTTCTAGGGCTTTCAAGCATCTTTCATACAACATGGTCTCCACATCCTCTTAATTACTCTCCAAATTTGTAAGTGTTGCAAAAAGAATATAAACTTTTCTTTTAAAATCTAGCTTTAATCCTAAATGGGCATCTGCAGTTATGACAAAATATATCTGATTATGTTTTCCTATCGTGAGAAACTTCAGATACTGCAAATGGACTCTGAATAGAGAATGACTTCATCAGTAAATATTTATAAATATTCTTTACACATTTTTACATCCATTTTTTATATTTATTGAGGTGAAAGTCACATAACACAAAATTAACCATATTAAAGTGAACAATTCGTGGCATTTATTATATTCACAATGTTGTGCAACTGCCACATCTAACTAGTCCTAGAACATTTCCATCACTCAAAAATAAAGCCCTACACGCATTAAGGAGTTATTCCCCAATCTCCCCCTGCTCCCAGCCCAATCTGCTTTCTGTTTCTATGGATTTATCTATTCTCTGTATTTCATATGAATGGAATTATCGTATAATATGTAAGCTTTCGTGTCTGGCTTCTTTCACTTAGCATGATATTTTCAAGGTTCATCCACATTTTAGTGTGCATCAGTACTTCCACTCTTTTTGTGGCTGAATAATATTTTATTGTAAGTATATTCCACAATTTCCTGATCCATTCATTTCTTTGTGGACATGTGGGCTGTTTCCCTCTTGGTTTTTGTGAATAGTGTTGCTGTGAAAATTCATTTACAAGGATTTGTTTGAGTACTTATTTTCAGTTCTTTTGGGTATGTACCTAGGGGTGGAACTGCTGGGTCATATTATAATTCTATGTTTAACTTTCTGAAGAACTGTCAAACTGTTTTCCTTTACATGAACTTTTCTTTTTTAACATAATGAATACTTCTAATTCATTATGACTAAGATCCAAATGAACCCTTTTATGATAAGAAAATGTCTTCCAAGCCTGTTTCATTCTCTTTACTTCTTAGATCACATCTGCATTACCATGTAAAGATCATGAGAGAAAAACTCATCATGAACAGTTTGCTTTACCTTGTTCCAATGGGCCCCAGGTAGGTGCCTGCTATTTCTGAGTCATTGCTGATTCTGGGCCATGTAGAGAAGCTTATGTGAAACAGGTTTCAAAAAATGTTTGTTGTTGTTGTTGTTGTTGTTGTTGTTGTTTGGTGTCATCTTACTCTGGCTCAGTTTAGAGGTGAATGAAGCCTTAGAAAGAGAAGGAAAAAAATTCAATTGCTTAAATGGCCTTGAAAACCCATCCCAAAGAGCTTGCAGTTTGTTACCAGGCATTCTCTTGGTCCTCCTGGTAAGGACTTTTCTCTCATTCACTTGTTTATTCCCCCAAAGCTTATTTTGTCATTTAAATCAAAATGATTTAGATGAAGAACTTGATCTGTGAGAATAAATTTACGGGCTTTCTCCTGCACAGAATATCTTATTTTTTTAAGGTGATAAACCTAAAAATATGTTCAGTTCAATACTTGTGCTTCTCATTTCTCTTTCTAAATGATAGTGCAATGTTATGTCATATGCTGGTAAATCACCGCAGCATTTCATTCCAGAGGTGACAGGATTTTTAATGGTCCAGAAAATGACACCATATATATCAATCTAAACACATCTTACCTGCACTCAGGTACAAAGCAGTGGAATCTTACTGATTTTTCTCCCTTTCTTTCCTAACGAGTTTGAAAGGCACCCTATTGTTTTGGGTTCCTTTGTCTGAGTCTTCTGCTGTTGGCTTGTCTCCAGGACAAAGACAGATGAAAAGTCAAAATTACAATAAGTGTATTTATTTATGCATGCGTGAGATTTGATAGATTAGCTACACTATGAGTTAACAGTTATTACCTGGTAAAAAGGTTGTAGTGTTATACTAATGTTGATTGGATAGAACATGAACCAGATAAAACAGATAAAAAGGTATGTCCCATTAATCTAACATGTTCAATAGAGGAAGCATTTAATTTCCAAACAGTCTGAGAATTAACATGAGTACATTTCACGGTACCTGGAATCAGCAATGTTGGTGTAATTCCTTGATTCTGCAAGGCTGCACTTGTGTGTTGAATGATCAAAGCAGCTATCAAATTAAAACCATGTTCAAAGTGATTTTATGTTTGCATGATGAATAGGGAGAGCAATCAACTGGAGGGCCTTGTGTGTGGTGGAAACTCTCTAAGGAAAAACAGACAATGGGAGATATCCATGTCGTATGCAAGGACATGACCAAGAAGATATTATGAAAAAGTTCCCAAAAAACAAGTCCAGAGAAGAATCTACTTTGAAAACTAAAGCTCCAATACTATTAATATCTCTTGCCTCCACCATTCTATATCTACAAATTTCATCGACATGTAAAAATGGTTTTTCTTGCATGGATGTTCACTTAAAACAGAAAACGGAAATAACAGATGTGTTCAACAATAGGAAATGAAAAAATAAAATTTGATACATCAATAAAATAGAAAAATATGTAGTCACAAAAATCATGATGATGACATAAATGGATATTTAAATATATGACGTTAAGTGATAAAAGTACCTTTGTAGACTGTTACATATCATTTTATCGCATTTTTGGTAGAAACAAAATATGTGCTCTATAGCAGGAGTTCTTAACAAGGGACCTGTGAGCTTAAATTGAAATTCAAAAAATCATTCTTGTGGGGACATGTTGGTGCATGTATGATATATCTATTAAATAATACACAGAGTAGTGTGGACTTAGTAAGGGGTCCGTGATTTTCACCTGACAGGCAAAGGGATTTGTGGGACAAAAAAGGTTAAGAACTCCTACTCTATAGTATACATGCACTGGTACTTGCTTAGGCACAATTATGAAGGGATATTTGCTAAAATATTAAGGTAATCTCTAGATGATATTAGTATAAGTGATCTCCCCAGCTGTCTTTCTTTTTTACTTTTTATTTTGAAATAATTATCAATTCACAGCAAGTTCCAAAGGAAGTTTTTATGGATTGATTTGTGTCTCAAGAAAAGGCATGTTCAAGCCATAACCCCCAGTCCTGTGAATATGACCCCATTTGAAAATAGGATCTTTGAAGATATTTTTAGTTAAGATAAAGCCAAAAGGAATTAGGAAGAGCCATTAATGCAATATGACTAATGTTCTTACAAGCAGAGGAAATTTGCATACAGTTAGTAAAAGAGAGACACAGAGAGAGGTGGCCATGTGATGGAGGCAGAGATTGCATTCTGCTGCCACAAGCCAAAGAAAACCCTGGATTGCCAGCCATGGTTAAGGCACTGAACAGATTCTCCCCTGAAGAGGACGCATGGCCTCACTTACACCTTGGTTTTGGACGTCTAGCCTCCAGGACTGCAAGACAATACATTTCTGTTGTTTAAGCCAACTGGCCTGTGGTACTTTGTTATAGCAGCCCTGCCAAATTAAGACAGTATTACAGAGAGGTCTCCTGTAGGTTTTCATCAGTTTTCCTGAAAGGGTAAATCATGTAACAATAGAAAAATAACATGTCCAGGAAACTGGCCTCGGTACAATATACATGTGGAGTTCTATACCATTTTATCACATGTGTAGATTTGTGTAACTACCACCACACTCAAGATATAGAACTATTCTACACCACAAAGGTATCCATTTTGCTACCTCTTTATAGTCACACCCTTCCCTGCCATCCCTACCATATCAACCACTAATTTGTTCTCCATCTCTAAGTTTGCCAGATGTAGAATGTTCTATGAATGGAATCATGCAGTTTGTGACCTTTTGAGACTGGCCTTGATAGCCAACCAAGTTGTTGCATGTATCAATAGCTTGTTCCCTTTTATTGCTGAGTAGCATTCCATCATAAAGATGTATGACAGTTTTATTACTCACTGATTATAGGACATGTTGGTTGTTTCAAGTTCTCCATCTTTTTTATTCGGTTTAACATTTTCTAAAATGAGTATGAAATATTGCTTACGTAAATTAAAAGTTTAAAAAGTCAGGAACAAAGCAATATATACATTATGAGCAGAAAAAGACATGAAGGACAGAAACCAATATGTTGACAATGATCATCCCTAGGGAATGGACTGTGAATGCTTTTGTTTTTTCCTTTCACTTGTTTCTGTTATCAAAATGTTCCATATTAAGTCTATATCAGTTTTGTAATAAGAATTTATTTTTTCTAATAATAATCTTTATTTTTAGAGAAGTTTTAGATTACAGAAATATTACATCAAAAGTATAGGAGATTCCTACATAACCCTCCCCTCCAGACACACACAACACACATACACACACATTTTCCCCTATCATTAACTTCTTATATTAGTGTGGTGCATGTGTTACAATTGATGAACCAATATTATATTAAGAACTTATTTAGAATTTTAAAAAACTAAAGATGTGGCTAGTCTGCTTTAAGAGAACTAGGTTTAGGTACACACACATTTTCCCCTATCATTAACTTCTTATATTAGTGTGGTGCATGTGTTACAATTGATGAACCAATATTATATTAAGAACTTATTTAGAATTTTAAAAAACTAAAAATGTGGCTAGTCTGCTTTAAGAGAACTAGGTTTAGGTACCCGTGATAATTATAAAAAAGAACGAGGAGGACCAACTGTAAAACCTTAGAAGAACTGTGCTTAGAAGATATCAATGAACACATGAAGAAACCTTTGATGACTTGTGTAACAGCTAAACATCCTCTAAGGTCTCGAATTGCAAAAGACAGTTTGCTTTTTCTATGCTCTTGATTTCTTCAGCAACTGCTCACCTACCCATGACTCATTTGATAGTGTGTTAGGAGACAGATTGATGGGGGATGAGAAGCTGAAAAAAAAGGCTAGTTCTTGACCTTGCAGGGGTTACAATTTGGTTGAGACCAGATTTGACTAAAACAATGACTTGCTTTTTGTGTGTGGTTTATGAAAATTAGTTATATTAAAAGAGCAAAGTTGGACAGCATTTCAAAATAACATATAAACCACAGTGTG
>PVKH010026475.1:0-13205 GCA_004027955.1 Chaetophractus vellerosus
TCTGCTCTCAATCTGATTCTCTCAATCTGCGTGCTCTGCTGCCTCTTGTCTACCCTTTTATACTTGAGACCACGCCCACCGAGGGGTGGGGCTCAACGTCTCACTGAGGTGGCAGTTAACGCCCTACTCATAACTTAATCATGCCCAGATGAACAGATTAGTTTACAAACATAATCCAGTTTATATTTTTGGAATTCATAATTAAATCAAACTCAAACCATTACACTCTTTATTATGAATTATTTAAAAATATTTACCAAGACATAGAGAATACCATAAAAAATATCCATGTACCCACTACTCAGTGTGATGTTTTTTAACTAGACTAAAAATTACAGATACATTTGAAGTCTCTTGTGTACCTTTCCCTGATGACAATCACTAATCTCCCCAGACTAGATCATTATTCTTGATCTATCTTTCCATTCATGTTTCTATATAAATTGCACATGTATTTGTAGCCACAGATAATATGCAGTATTGTTTTATGTGTTTTTAAACTATATAAAGAAATGCAATGTACAAAAATTTTATAACTTTTTTTGCTCAGCATTATGATTTTGAGATTTCTACATTAATTACATGTATCTCTAGTTCATTTCTTATAACTGCTGTGTAGTTTTCCATTGCATGATATATGTCAATTAATCTGTTTTCTTTGGACAAACATGTAGGTTATTTGCTGCAAAGCACAATGTTACATGTGTCTACTGTCAAGCACCTCACAATTGTTCCATCTCTACTCTTTTTTTTTTTTTTTTTAAACAACAGGAACACCCAACTCCCCAGGTACCAAAATCTGTTCTAGTTTCCTAGGAAGCTCTAGTAAATACTATGAAATGGATCAACTTAAATAATGGGAGTTTATTAGCTTATGGTTTTGAGACTAAAAGAAAATTCAAATCAAGGCATCATCAAGGTGATGATTTCTCCCTGAAGATTGGCTTTCTGGGGATGGCTGCCAGCAATCCTTGGCTCCTCTATCACATGGCAAGACAAATGGTGACATTTCCTGGTCTCTTTCATTCTCTTCTGGATTCTTTCCCTTCGTAGACTCTTGCTTCTTTTGGCTGTCTCTCTGTCTGAATTTCATTTGCTTATAATGACTCCATTAATAGGATTAAGACCCATCCTAATTGAGGTGGGTGACATTTTCTTAACTGAAGTAACCTCATCAAAAGACCCTAGTTACAATCAGTTCACATCCACAGGAATGGATTAAATTTAAGAACATGTTTTTCTTGGGTACATACAGCTTTAAACCACCGCTCAGAGACTATGGGGAGATTGGAGGTTTGGTTTTACACATTGTTTGACTCACCTATTAGATATCCAAGTAGAAATTTTTAGTAGTCAGTTGGATATGCAATCCCAAATTGTTCACAGTAGAGGTTCCGGCTATAGATCAAAATTTGGGAGTCCTCCACTATAATTAGTGTGGCAGTTTGAGACTATTTATGAATTCCAGAAAGTGAGCTTATATTGGTAAACTGGTCTGTTTCTCTGGGTGTGATCCCCTTTGACTGTATTAGATTCAGCTGAGATGTCTTTGATTCAATTATGTTATGATTAGGGCTTGATTCAGTAGGGTATAACTCAGGGTAAGTCCCTGCTGCTTGGTGGTCTATATAAACGGACACTCACTCAAGAAGACACAGAAAAGATAAACAGGAAGAAAGACAAGAGCTCCATAGACACAGCAGAGGAGAGAACCTTGATCCAGCTGCCCTGGGAAGAGAGATGAACCATTTGCCTGATAGTTTGCAGCTGAAGAGAACAGAGCAGCTAGCTGATCCCTATGCCAGCCTACAGCTGAGATCAGAAGAAGCTGGGTCCACGGAGTCTTGAGAGGAAAGAAGAAGGCTGAACCCTTGCAGATATTGCCTGCCATCTTGCTACAACACGTGGCAACTGACTTTGGGTGAGAAAGTACCTCTTATGGTACCTTGAGTTGGACTCTAGGGTCTTGTAACTGTTAGCTTTTACCCCAAATAAATACCTTTTATAAAAGCCAACAGATTTCTGGTACTTTGCATCAGCACCCCTTTGGGCTCATTATACAGTGGTGGTCATGAGTGACCTTGACAAGAGCAGTCAATGGAATAAGAAGGGCAAAATCTGACTAAACTCAAGAAAAGAGAAGGAGATGAATTGGAGGCAGCAAGCATGGGAACTCTTCAGGAATATTGTGGTAAAGATCATGAAATTGGTGCAGTATTGGGCAGGTAATAGGGGGTCAAGAGAGGTTTGTTGTTTTTTTAAGAGAGAAGTAATAATCCCTAATTAGGAAAATGCAAATCGAAGCTACAAGGAGATATCATTTCACACCTATCACAATTGCTACTATTAAAAAGACAGAGAACTACAAGTGTTGGAGAGGATGTGGAGAAATAGGAACACTTATTCACTGTTGGTGAGAATGCAGAATGGTATAGCCACTGTGGAGGACTGTTTGGCAGTTCCTAAAGAATAGACTTGCCACATGACCCTGCAGTACCACTACTGGGTATATACCCAGAAGAACTGAGAGCAATGACACGAACAGACAGCTACACACCGATGTTCATAGCAGCATTACTCACAATTGCCAAAAATTGGAAACAACCCAGGTGTCCATCAACTGATGAATGGATAAACAAACTGGTTTAGTCACAACGAAGGAATATTATGCATCTGTAAGAAGAAATGAAGTCATAAGCATGTGACAACATGGATGAACCTGGAGGACATTATCTTGAGTGAAGCAAGCCAGACACAAAAGGACAAATACTGTATGATTGCGTTACTATGAACCAAATATATTATGTAACATTGTATGAGTCAAAAAAAAATTATCCAGTACATTCAATTTTGAAATGTATTTATTCAACTGTGTTTTTTTATTTTTTATTGTTTATATTTTCAGTTATTAAATGTACAAAATAAAGTTAAAAAATAGCAGTACAATAAATAGAAAAAGATAGAAGTTATAAAGAGATTCTTCATTTTTAGTTTGTTAAAGCTTTAACATATGAAACTTTATTCTACCTGGAATTTATTTTTGTTTGTGATACAAGATAGGGGTCTAAAATGGATAATCACTTGTCCTGGCACAATTTATTGCATGATCCTTCCTTTCCTCCTCTATACTACTCCATACTAAGTATTTCCATATATGCATGAGTCTTTCCTGATTGTACATGCATATTGTCTTGGCTATTCTTGGTTTCTTGCTCTTCAGTATAAATTGAGACTCATCTAGGGGAGCGGATGTGGCTCAAGCAGTTGACTGCCTACTTCCCACATAGGAGGTCCCAGGTTTGGTTCCTGATGCCTCCTAAACAAACAAACAAACAAAAAATCAATAAGCAAAGAAATGAAAAAATCAACTCAGGGGAGCCAGTGTGGTTCAGTGGTTGAGTGCTGGCTTCCTATCACATACAAGGTCCCAGGTCAATCCCCGGCCCTGCTACCTCAAAAAAAAAATCATCAAGTTCTATGAAATCCTGTATGGACTTGATTGGAATGTATTTGAATCTATAGATTATTTGGAGAAATTTATATTTAAAAAATAAAGAGTTTTTTACTCCATGAACATGTTAAATCTCTTCCTCCCACTACCTCTTAAGTGTTCTTCAGTAATGATTCTGTTATTTTTCCTTAAAGATATTGCTTATCTTTTGTTAGGTATTCCTGGGTATCTTAAAGTTTTGTTGCTTTTTTGAATAAAATCTTCACTATTATATTTTCTAGTTATTTTTTATTGGTATAATGGAATGCTGTGGATTTTATAAATTGAATATCCTTTAGTTTTCTGTATAGATAGTCATGTCGTTCTAAGTAAGGACAACTTTCCTTTTTAATTTTTATATCCTTTTATTTTTGAGAATAAGCTTCCCATTTATTGTTTTGCTTCATGTAATAATGGCTTGTTAATAACAAAGTAAGTTAACAGCAAATACAACTAGATATTTCTAATGAATATAATTTTTAAAACTTTTAAACCTATTAAATGTTTCACAGATGCTAAGTATGTTGTATATTAATATGAATACAATTCAGGCATATTAATTGCATGTTTAGTATGTCCCTGTGTAAGACAACACAAAGACGATTTATCAGGTCAAGGAAGTTCCCTTCTATTCCTAATTTAAAATTTTATCATAAAAAAGTGAATTTCTTTATTATCTATTGTTTTTTTCCCTGCATTTATTTAAATAGCCATAACATTGATCGCCTTCATTTGTGTTAGATTACGTTGATAGATTTTTCTCATTTGAACCATCCTTTCATTCTTATGATAAATCCTCCTTGGTCACAGTAGAGTATTACTGTTGTTGTTGTTTTGGCTTTTTAAAAATACATTGATTTAAAACAGCTTATTTTAGATTTTTTTTTTTTTTTTAAGATTTATTTATTTTGTTACATATCTCCCCTTCCCCTCCGTTGCGGCGACGCGCCGAGACTTGGTCACTGCGCAGGCGCGGCTTTCCCTGCTTGTGGGCGGCTTCTGCTTCTATTCATGGCCGGCTCTTGCTTCAGTTCGCGGGTGGCTGGCTGCGCTCCATTCGCGGGCTACCTGCCCTGCCCACGGCGGCTCTGGCCCGCCCACGGCGGCTTGCCATTCTCAAGGCGGTCTGCCCGCTAGGAAAGGTCCCCGGGAACCAAACCCGGGGCCTCCCATGTGGTATGCCGGCGCCCTATCCACTGGGCTATCGAGCCGGCCCCCATATTTTAGATTTTTATATCCATATTTTTACATAAGAATGATTGTCTTATATTGTCATTGTTCAGTTTTGGTTTCTAAGTTATAATGGTGGGTAAAAAATTAGTTGAATGGTTTTGTTTCTTTTCTTTTTAGATAGTTGGCTTGTGAGAAGATTATCTGTTTTTTAAGTATACAATAAAGCTACCTTAAAAAGCATCTGTAAAAAAAAAAAATCTGGGAGGCCGGCTGTGACTCAATTGGTAGAGCGCCGGTTTACCACATGGGAGGCCCCGGGTTCGGTTCCCGGGGCCTCCTTGAGCGGGCAGACCGCCTTGAGAAGGCAAGCCGCCATGGCAGGGCAAGGCCGCCACGGGCAGGGCAAGCCGCCCATGAGCAGGCAAGGCCGCCGCCCAGTGAGCTGACTCAGCGGATCCCCGCAGCGGTGGGGAGACAAGCAGACACAGAAGGACATGGGAATCAACACAGCAAGAACGAGTGGGGGGGGGGTATATAATAAAATAAAATAAATAAATCAATAAATAAAAGTATCTGGGCTTGGTATGTCTTTCAAGAAGGGGAAACTTAATTACCAATTCAATCTTTAATAGTTATTGATTTATTAATCTTTTCTGTTTCTTAAGTCAATTTAGTAATTTATTTTTTTCTGGAAAATTATCCAGTTCGTCTATATTTTCAACTGTATTGGCCTAAAGAACTCTCTTGTGGTTTTTAAATCTTTGTTTTATCTGTAATTATGCAGCCTTTTTCATTCCTAATAGTCTTTTGTGTCTTTTTTTTCTTGTCTTGCTATACGTTTGTCTTTTTTACTAGGTTTTTCAAAGAGCCAGCTTTTTTATCACGTTGGTTATCTTTAGTTTCTTTGTTCCCGATTTCATGGAAACAAATTATTTTCTTTCTTCTTTTAGATTTACTCTTCTATTTTCTCACTTAAATTGAAATGCTTCTGTTACTTTGTATCAGGAAACATATGTCAGCTTATCCTACTATTAGTGATGATAAGTTTGATAATTTTGGTTAAGGTGATAACTGCTAGTTCTCTCCCACTGTTAGGGGGCTTTAATTCATTTGCATTTAGAAAGTATACCCTGTAGGGCAATAATTTGTTTCTGTGCAAATATTGTGTTACCCATCATTCTTATATCTAATGAAAATTCTCTCACCTAAACATTTTTTCACCTAAACACACCCATTGATCTTTACCCAAATCAGTTGTTTCACTGGAAGTTGCTGTCTTGGTTTGCCAAAGACTGCCCATGTAAAGTACCAAAAATGGCTTGGCTTTTATAATGGGAAATTTGTTAGGGGTAAAAACTTACAGTTCCAAGTCTGCAAAAATGACAAAATCAAGGCATCATCAGAGATACTTTCTCACCAAAGTCAGCTACTGGTGATCCTGGCGTCCTGCCACTTGGCTAGGCAAGATGGCATGACCGTGAGTCTCTCTCTACTTTCTCCTGGAGTTCAGCTGTGGTTGATCAGGCATATGGCTTGTCTCTTTCTGGGCCTCCTCTCTCCTGGGCTGCTTGGCTTTCTCCCTGAGCCTAGCTGTGAGCAATCAGGCAAACGGCTTGTCTATTCAGCCTTCAGCTGCAAGTGATCCTTGAGTCTTCTCTCTCACATGGCCAGGTCAAAATGGCAGAGCTCCCTTTTCTATGTGTCCTCTTTCTCTCTGTGTCTCCATTTATATAAAGCTCCAGTAAGAGGTCTGAGACCCAATCTAAGTTATGCCTACACTGATCTAATCAAGGTCCCTTAACTGAATCTAATGCAATTAAAAGTTCTCATACCCACAGGAATGGATTAATGTAAAAAAAACAATTTTTTTTTGGATTCACCAAATTTCAACTGTCACAGTTGCTAAATGGTGACTTTATAATTCTCTTTTGTTTTCTATATTAATGAGATGGCATTCTATAAAAAAGAATTTCCTTTTTTTTTTTTCCTTTTGTTTTGCCTTTTTTCTTGTTTCTTAATTATTACTTATGGATGCTTATGGGTTTTCAGTGTATTATAATCAATTGCATTCATTCTTTTTTATGCCCAAATTGTCACAAATGTGGGACAAATGTCTTCCCAAAGGAACCCCTTCAAAATGGCTCTTGTGTTCTTTTTACATGTTTCCATTAATCATTGAGCACTTCCTTGCTTTCTGGCATAAGCTGTCCCAAGCCTACCTTGTACTCTCCTTGCCCTGGGCTTGGAATTAACCATTTATTAATGATACCATCTTGAAGGCTGTTCAATGTCTTTCATGTTAAAATGGTTTTGTAGTGGGTCACCTGGAAAGTGAGAAAGAATGCTTCACTTTTTCCACTAATGGAATGATGCTGTGCATGTAACCTTAAAATTCAGAGTAAAGTTAAAGCCCATCCTCACCTTAGCTTCATTAGTTTCCCTTGAAACAAGTAAACTACTTACATATTAAGATAATTGACTAAAGTAGGTAAATTTAGATGTGTATCCTAATGATGATGCTAGCTGGGATTGAAATGAAACCTTAAAATGCCACATGGATGTTGTTGGGGTACTTTATGAATATTATGTAAAATCTGTTTTCCAGGGAATAATTCCTTTTGAGGAACTATTTGCAAAACTCTTGAATTCTACTTCCATTTCCTCAAAAATCTTATTACTTTCAGGATTATCTTCATTCCGGTAACCTCAGTTTATTTGGGTTTATGACACAAAAAAGTTGATCAAGAATATATAGTAAATTTAACTAAGAAAACAAGTATTGGATCCAGACTATGTTGCCTTTGGCTGTAGCTATCAGTAAGAATGGGTATTCTAAAGTTGCAGAACCTAGCTCCATGACCTAGAATGAGCTTAGCAGAGAGAGAGACTTTAATAGCTATCCAGACTCTGATTCAAAAGTCCTGAGGGGGTTACAGTTTCAGGATAGATTTCTTATCATTCTCCGATTTGTAATTTAATGTTTTTTGCATAGTATTAGGGCGTTATTGATGTAGATATTTTGCCTCACTACTCTAAAAATCAACCCTAGTTTTTGTTGAAGTGCTAAAGCATGAGTAAAAAATAAACTTGCGCCTTCAGTGTTTGTACTGGCTTTATAATTTTATAATTTATAATTACTCAAAATTAAATGATTGAAGTAGATGCTGAATAATTGAGACTACCAAAACAGCCATTGCTGCTAATTTGAATCAAAGCCAAATCATAAAGCATCCTGAAAAGTCTAAAATGAAAAGCATTGCAAAAATGATTGTTTTTTTCATTTAATTTGTTTGGGTGGTTTTTCTATTTTATTCTTATGTTTAATTTTAGATTATAAAATCTTTGTAAATACAAACTATATTTATAGGTTATGTTCTCTGCAGTGTTGAGTAGAGTATCACAAGCACACTTGTCATGCAATAAATATTTACCAGCTGTTAGAAGCCCTTACCAAAGGCTTAGTGCCCCCTCTGGCACAAATCATTGTACAGTTGTCATCTTTGGCAGAGAGCTGAAGTTGAAAATCCTGGCTAGAATTCTTTTGCTTGAGCAAGGCAAACCAGTGGGGTAGAATTATTGAATACTTTTTTCAATTTGACACCTGAGGTTTTTCCTTATTAAAACTTTAATGATTCATATGATATTTATGTGCTCACTGGAGGTCAACTAAAGCTCTTAGCTTATTAGATACACCCAGTAAGGCACAGTGAGTGCTTATTTAGCTTTCATCTATATCTCTGCTCATAATCTTTAATTTTCCATTATTTTTATTTTCTTCTTTTTATAAGGTTAATAGTTAATGAGAATATAAAGTAGAACAAATTTCTTAAAACTCTTGCTATGCATAAAATAAAGCATTTTTTATAAAGTAATTTATTTTTTTTGTTACACATCCCCCCCCTTTTCTGCTTGCTCTTGCTGTGTGTTCATTTTTTTGTGTGTGCTCTTCTATGTCTGCTTTTTTTTTTTTGTCTCCCCCCATTGCAGCGACGCGCCAAGTCGGCCCACCGCGTAGGCGGCTTGTCCCGCTGGCGGGTGGCTCTGTTCCGTTTCGTGGGTGGCTCAGCTCCGTTTTTCACAGGCGGCTCAGCTCCGTTTGCGGGCAACTTGCCCTGCCTGTGGCGGCTTTTTTGCCCTGCCCACGGAGGCTTTGCCCCGCCCACGGCGGCTTGCCCCCTCAAGGCGGTCTGCCCGCCTGGAGAGGTCCCCAGGAACCAAACCCGGGGCCTTCCATGTGGTGTACCGGCGCCCTAGCCACTGGGCTACAGCCGGCCCCTAAAGCATTTATTAATAAAGGTAATGTCCTCTTCTTTCTTTGACATTTCCCTTCTTTTTAGGAGGTATTTCAGAGAGAAAAACTCACTAGACATTTTTTCCCCTTTTCTCTGCCTCTCACCCCTGACTATTAAATATGGAAAATTAATAATATTTCTTTTTCTGCTTAGTTTTATATAAACCTTGCCTGTAGTATTGCTGAACATTCTCTAGGACTTCTTAGTACTTCTACATCTTAAGGACTCACCCATTTAAAAGAACAATATAACCATCAAGTATCCACCCTATTTTCTTTGTTTATATTTTAAATAAAAAGAGGAGATCCTTTTATTGATAAGCTTAGGAAAGAACATTTAATATCTGTGACGTGCTTATCATTTCATACTAGCTTTAGGTATAGATCTAAAATTGTACTTGTATGAAAAAGAAAATGAGTTCTCTTAACAAGCAAAGAATAATTCATAATTTGAAATATTTTGATCATACCAATAAAACATTTTATAGGATCTTCTGCCTATTAAACAAGAAAGGAAAAAATCACTTTCAGAAAACATGGACGCATTTGAAAAAGTGAGAACAAAATTAGAAACACAGCCACAAGAGGAATACGAAATCATCAATGCAGAGGTAGGATATCTCATGTCTCTTTTTCAAAAAAATTTGATACTACCAGTCAAGATGCAAGTAAAATTCCTTGTGATTTATAGACATAATCCCACATCAAAACTAAGATGAATTTCCAAGTATAATATATTCTGGGTTTTGGAAACAACCAGTTTTGATTTTAAATTTTTTAAATAATTCCAAAGAAGTTCAAATTAAATGAATTCATGTTTATTATTTGAAAATCATTTGATTGCTCTGTCTCCATGTTATTTTATAAAAGGAAATTCACTTTAGTATAAGGCCATGAAAGTCAAGTATTTGTTGAACCATTTTGGGTACCACAGTCATATATATTCAGTTGAAACATAAATTGGACATATATGTAGAAAAATTTTCAGTAAGATTGGAAAACAGAACCACAGATTATAAATGAAAGTTGCATACATAGTCAAATGAAAATAGTAGTTTAAGAATCAGGAATTCCAGATTCAGATTATACCACTAACTTTCAGAAAATGAATGTCTTAAGTCACCTGAATAATTTACCAATCTATCAACTAGTCAGTTCCATTTAATATGTGGGTATTAGACATGCACACTATTCATAGACTGGTAATATTCATTCACTGTGTTTCACACTGTCTATATCTGTCATCCCACAAGAGATAAGATGCTCCATGTAAAATTTCTACCCTGTCAGTTCAAAGTTCAATCTGTTTTCATATAGAATATATACTAAAAAATTGCTATCTGTTAAACAGCTTTATTCTGATTCAGTCTCTTCAGATACTCTTGTGCTGTGCAGCAGTGGCTCTGTGTGTAAATACTATGCACTGAGGATACATATCAAAAAACCAGGAATATGATGCGTACAGGATAATGCCCCATACCAATCAGATGTCCATTTGTTATTGTGTATTTTGAAGCCATATCTTAACCATCATGTTTTAAAAGTGGTTTTCTATTTCATATTTGTTCATGTATATCATCAACAGGTCTGCTTTTTTTTTTAAAGATACCTCATTTCTCCTTTATGTTAGACCATTAATGTTATATTTAAATTATGATAAATAAGTTACTAAATAAACCATTTATTTCTTTTCATTGTCAGGTTAAACATGGTGGCTTTGTTTATTACCAAGAAGGTTGCTGCTTGGTTCGTTCAAAGGATGAAGAAGGTACACCACAATTTTTCTTTTTAACAGAAAAATTATGATTTTGCAGATTTCACATTTTTATAGGAAATATATTAATTTCTCAAAGATATAGAAAATATTTTTAAAAATATTTCCAAATGTTATTCATTTAAAAATGACTAGTTTTTAGTATCTGGGTCTGCCTAGATATAGTTAACAGCTATATTCAGAAGCTGTTGTAGGACGGTGAACACAGAGGTGGATGAGAATTGTGGTTGATGGTACAGATGCAAGAGTGTCCTTCTGTGAGCTAGAGATGATGTATGTACATTACTATTGCAGGGTGGTGGGAATGTGGAGAACCATGAGAAAAATACAGTTGGTGTGACCTAAGGACTGTGGTTAACTGCAATACTATAAAATTCTTGCATCGGTGCCAAAGATGTATGCTCTTGATAATGAGGGGTTATGGAAAAAGTGTGCCAATGAACCATGGTTAGTGGTAATAGTCTGATGACATTATCTTATAATCTGCAACAAATATTCCACCACAGTGTGGTGTGTTGGTGAAGTATTGTATGGGAATTCTACACATGTGCATGATTGCTTTGTAAGTTCACAACTCTGTAATAAAAATATATTTTAAAAAAATAATAGGGGAGGGAACCAGCTGTGGCTCAATTGATAGAGCTCTGGTTTACCACGTGGGAGGCCCCAGGTTCGGTTCCTGGGGCCTCCTCGAGAAGGCAGGCCGCCTCAAGAAGGCAAGCCGCCATGGGCAAGGCAAGCCCCCGCAAGCAGGCAAGCCACCACACGGTAAGCTGACTCGGCGGGATGCCGCAGCAGAGGGAGACAAGCAGACACAGAAGAACACAGAAGCAAAAATGAACACAGCAAGAACAAGCAGCAAGGAGGGAGGGATATATAAATAAATAAATAATAAATCTTTTAAAAATAAATAAATAATAGGGGAGCAGATGTAGCTCAAGCAGTTGAGTGCCTGCCTCCCACATGGGAGGTCCTGGGTTTGGTTCCTGGTGCCTCCTAAAAAAAAAAAAAAAACAACAAGCACAACAAACTATAAAACCAGCTCAGGGAAGCCCATGTGGCTCATGGGTTGAGCATGCTGGCTTCCCACGTAAAAGGTCCTGGATTCAATCCCTGGTCCCAGTACCTCAAAAAATATATATAAATAATAATAGGGTAGATTGGGGTAAAAAATAGCCCAAATGTAGGAAATGGATTAACTATAGTTAGTAGTAATATTTTGACAATGCTCTTGCACAGTTTGTAACAAATGTTTCACAACAATGCAAGGTATTGGTGGAGAGGTGATGTATGGAACCCATGTGTGATGTTATACATGTTTATTTTCTAAGTTCACAACTTTTACTATACATTTATTGTTTATATATGTTCATGTTTGAATGATATACTTCAATTAAAAAATATTTTTTAAAAAGCTGTGCTAGGGAAAATGAAGGTGGGAACCAGCATTTTTTGAGCATCTGCTGTCTCAGATACTATACTAGGCACTTTACCTATATTTAGTTTCATTTATATTCTCTTACTTTTGAGTTCTGTATGGTTTATAAATACTAGACTATAATAGTATCTAATAAAACCACATAAATTAATGCACAGAATAATAGTGAATAGTATAGAATATTATTAAATAACTGGTGGTAGTTTATTTACAAGTCAAGCTGCCATTGCTGCAAAAAGAAGTCAGAATTTGGTCTCTTACAGAAGAAAAGTGCTAATTTTGAAGTACATCTTGTGGAATTATCTCTTTCATACTTTTCTTTATGTAGCAGACAATGATAATTATGAAGTTTTATTCAATTTGGAGGAACTTAAATTAGACCAGCCCTTCATTGATTGTATCAGAGTTGCTCCAGATGAAAAATATGTGGCTGCCAAGATAAGAACTGAGGATTCTGAAGCATCTACCTGTATAATTGTGAAGCTCAGTGATCAACCTGTAATGGAAGCTTCTTTCCCAAATGTGTCCAGTTTTGGTAAGCCACCAATCAAAAATGTCTTCCCTGTTGAAAAGGCAATAGTAGGAGAATTGCCCACATTTTTGAAACATTTTTGTGAGTGATTGAGAAGGTGAATGCCTGATCCACATCTTACACTTTTTCCTATGTAGATCTTATTCAGGAGTCCTTCCCTTATTTATTTATCCAAGTGGCTAATTTTAAAATAGTGTTCTTATTTTTATTTATTTATTTTATTTATTTATTTATTTTTTAAGATTTATTTATTTTATTACATATCTCCCCTTCCCCCCCATTGCGGCGACGCACCGAGACTTGGTCACTGCACAGGCGCGGCTTTCCCCGCTTGTGGGCGGCTTCTGCTTTTATTCACGGCTGGCTTTCAGTTCGCGGGTGGCTGGCTGCGCTCCATTCGGGGGCGACCTGCCCTGCCCGTGGCGGCTTTTGCCCTGTCCGTGGCAGCTTTTTGCCCGGGCAGACCGCCTGAGAAGGCAAAGCCGCCGTGGGCGGGGCAGAGCCGCC